>JAZHYW010002444.1:0-128190 GCA_037355805.1 Ixodes ricinus | reverse complement strand
CCATGAAAAAAGCCGGAGAAGAAGAAGCCAGGCTTGCAAAAGAATCTGGTGAGATTGATGCCGAAGGCTGCCCACTTGTGACGGTCACTGCTGACGGCGCCTGGTCAAAGCGATCGTACAAGAACGATTATTCCGGTGTGACGAGTTGGCGTGCTTGACGAGTTCACCTGACGACCAGCTGGCCTGTGACGACCGGGCTTGTGGAGATTTTCCTAGACCCTTCGCCGCACTCATTGAGTGAGCCGAATAAAAGAAACTAGTACCCGAGAAGAAAAAAAGAAGAAAGCAGGATGCGGCGACACATCCGAGAAAAATGATTTTGGACTCCGCTCCCGCAATCTTCGAATCTTTTTTTTTCTTTTTAATATGTTATATTTGTTGCTAGCGTTTGGAATCCTCCTTTTTTCAGTAAGCTTCTGCGCATGATTGTGAACTTCACAGGTAAAAAGATTTTTCTAACGAGGGCGTCTCCAATGGATGTTGTCATCAACGACTAACACGAAAGTCTGCCCCCTCTAATGGTGAACTCATATGACGACCGCGGCTGTTTAGGCAAGCGATGTGTTAGAGCGCGCGTTGTAGAACACGGTAACTTGTGACTTTCGGCGAAGCAATGGTGTATTCCTACAAAAGGGATTTCTCCGCAAGAATGAGAGAACGGAGTCCAAGTTGTCGACTAATTTTCTTATAGACCCTTTACAAAAAACAGCGCCATCTGTTGAACGCAGCGGCAATCAGCGTCAGCCGCCATCTTGCAGGGTTGGCGGCGGCAGCGCCGATACCAGTTGACATCGCGTGACTGGCGTGCGGCGCGTGCATTTTCGACCACGTGTGTGATGCCTACCTACTGCTGCGTGCCCCTCTGTAAACAGAGTGGGTATTTGGACTCGTCCGGAACAAGGGTACGTACTTATCGATGTTCACGTTATGTTTTGACGGGTTTAGACACGATCGCGCGGCCAACAAAAGTAAAAGCCAGCACTGAGTATCGTGCCTTGCATCCCCTGTTCCTAAGTGCAGTTTGCAGCATTCGTAGTCCGATTCCCTTGTTTCAGCTAGGGAGGAGACTACACAGTATCACTGACTGATACTTTCCACACTCCGTGGGTGATGTGGTGATGCAATGCTGCTCAAGGGTGTAGCTTTCTTGCTATCCCACAGCTGCGTGCGAAGCTTTACATCCGCGCATGTCTGTGATTTTATTTCATGTACGAGCGAAGCCAATGCTGCAAGAACCCGACGCTGTGAACGTCGGGAATGTCATGATCCTTTTCATGCAAAAAATGACATGTACGAAGTGCACAAGAAAAATGAAGAAAACATGGACTTATTTGCAGACAAATTTTGAAAAATAAACTGTGTCGAAGAAGCCATCATGGCTGTCTCTTTAACGAAACATAGTAATAATGTATAGCATTTTGACGCCGGTGATGTTCACAAGTTGCTGTCGCGAATGCTCCCATCGCATCGCGGCGTGAAAATGACTGCGATTTGAGTCAAAAAGCGACAGGGATCACGTTATTTTGGAGAAGAATCGCAGCGTGCAAAATGGGGTTAAAGAGCGCGAAGCAGCACGAAAGAGCAATTACATTTCGCAATCGCTAGTAGTAGTACACTGTTAGTCAGTACGACTAGCGTAGCGCAATGTACTTATTTGAGGCAGCAACAAAGAAAGTGAACGTCTGTGTTCGGCCTGCCTGCCCCCGTAAAAATATTTTTTCGTGGTACAAAATACGCACAGCCAACGATCGGCGAGAACCTCAGCGATATCTGTTCGACGATCGCTGGCCGGTTGCTTTTCTCAGCGAGTGACACCTATGCGAATCAAAGCCTGTCGAATTTTGCAATATCGAAGGTGCTCTTACCTTTTTCTCGCGTAGTTTGCCTTCACGGACGACGAGATGACAAACCCCTCCACAAGGAAATTGTAACTTCTCTCGAAGCAACGCACCGATTCCGATCGACTCTCGTAGAAACGTTCCACTTCGTTGTCTTTCACAGCTGGAAGTTGGGAGATGTCGGTTACCCAACCGGTGATGGGGAAAACCCCGCTTGTAGCCATGCAGGAGCGAGGTAAATAAGAAAGTGTCGTTGGAGAGAGCAGCACCTACAGCCGCACGCGCGTCCGGGCGTCCGGAACAACCCTGCAAGATGGTGTCGGCCGCCCAATGTTGCGGCACTCGTTTAGCGGATTTTCACCGTTGCCAGATATTTTGAAAGGGGTCTATACTCAATCTTCTCTCGTGCGTTTTTTTTTATTTTTATGCTGGAAGAAGAAGTTGCTCTATGAACCGACACGCACCCACAAGAAAGAAAATAAAGCGAGAAAGAAACGAAAGATAGCTTTTAGCCCTTTTCCCCAGCCGAAAAAAAAGAAGAAGAGACACACCTTACGCCCAGAGCCTTTTATACTGGGAGAGTTCGGCGGGTGGGAGGGGCTTACGGCCCGCTAGGTTTAGCAGATTCAGCGGGTTCCGCTTCCGCCATGATGTGCCTCCCGGCAAGTGGGTCCCCATTGACGTGCGATGTATACGCGTGTAGGTTTTGCCGTTCGCGCTTTTGTTGGCGTAAGGAAAGAGTCGGAAAACAAGCATTTCGTGATTCGGTGCTTTATTCATGTAAGAATTAGCAAAGAAACCGCCCATTTACGAACGGCACTCATTTATAAATGGGGAATCGCTCAAAAACGCCCGACGTCCGACACAGCTCAGCGGCCTAGTGCGCATTTTCCAGTGGGCAAGTTTGATTGTCTGGATCGCTCTCCGACTGTTTACCACATCACAAGGTTGGTGCACCGTTGTACGGAATACGACGGACCGATCGTGATTTTCCGCCGTGCTTCTTCACCTGCCGGTCTTTTGGGGTTTTCTGACATTGTTTGGTTTGCTGTGAAGGAACAGCGTCGTCATGGCGTGGTGCCTGAGCTTTTTGCGATCGCGACAAACCCTGTTTTGAACCTCACTGTCTATGAAGTGCACCTAAAAAAAAAAAGCATGACAAGTAAGTAATTGTTACGCGCATTCAAAAAATATCAAAATAAAGGTATCGCTAGCGAAACAAAAGCGCTTGCGAAACGGCGAAGCTGAGCTGCGAGGCCGAAGCTACGAGAGCGAGCTGCATGCTTTGAACGCGCCGACGGAGCGCGCGCACTCGTAGAGTTCACGCGTCGTTCAGCGCGACGTGCACGCGCTTGTAGCGATCGGCTCCGCTCGCGCTTACACTGAAATGCAGTATACACAGTTCAAAATTTGCAAGCTAGGCCGCTCGCAGTTATCAAGTCTCGCTAGACAGGAAACGGCTCCGTGATCAACGGACACTCACATACCTGACGCTGCCACACCAAGTCGCTGCACAGTTTGAGTCAAAATAAAACGCCGTTTAACGCACAAAATAATTTAATTGTAAAATTACCTCGCACAATCGAGAACTTGAAGTCGGCTTCCACCACAAGCCCTCTTCGTTTTGGCCTCCCGGATCTTGTGCCTTCTGCGGTTTTCTTTTCCTTCCGGGAACCAGGTACATCCTGAACCCTTTTTTTTTCGCGCTGTTCGACCACCCAACGGCACTACAGCACCCCATTACGTTTTCTTTTAACGTCTCGCAGAGCGCAGAACGAACATTTTCACCGTCGGCTCTCGCTCCACGCTGCGGTGAGGCGGCTGCCGGCTCGAGACGGCAAGGCACATCATGGCGGACAACGAAACTCGGAACGCGATGCGCACAGGTTGCCAGACTGTTTGATCAGTGTTGCCAGACTGGCGGCTGGATCAATAAACCGCCGAACTCCCCAGTATAAAGGCTCTGCCCCCAGTCTGCGGGCCTCTCTCCGTCTCGAAGGCTTGGTACTTGGGAGACACGGACCGTGCCGCGGGACAAACGTGCTACAATCGCATACCCTTCCAAGGTCATCGCTTGGGTGACCGGGGTCGTCCAAAAAGCTTTTTTTTTTTCCTTTTTTTAGGGCGGGGAAGAAAAAAAGGGGGGGGGGGTGTTTGGCCCCGATTGTCTTCCTCCTTTGTGGCTTTTCGATGGATGCGCTCTGTCTATGTATGCGTAATAATTTCTTTTTTTTCCTTTTAGTAGTTGGTTGTACTTGCCTTGACTCGGGCCCCAGTGGGTGCATTGTCGTTGTATGCGTACTATTTTTGTGTTTTGTTTATGTTAGTGCTTGCCTTGATGCGGTATCAAGGTGGACGAAAAAAAAGAATAAAAAATTGTCTTCGACAAAAAAAGAAGAAAAAAGGTTTGTTGTTTTTGCGGTCAGGAGCATTTTCAAAGCCCGTGGAACCTCGCCTTCGTTCACGTGACATGTCGCTCGCTTTCGCGTAGCACCCCTCGATTCTGAAGGCCACCGTGTTTTTCCGTGAAGAAGGCGATTTCGGGTGCACGCAGTGTTACCAAAGGGGAAGGGGGAGCTCTCTTCTTTTCGGGACTCTCTTTTATGGGTCTCCACGTCTCGATTGTCCTACAAAAGCAACCTTCATTTATTTCTTGCTCGTGGCTTCCAAATACTGCGCGCAGCTAGTGAGAGAGGGTATAGTTATAGCTGATTAACACGATGCATATTTCTAACGCACAATAGTTTTGGGAAATCAAGGTTTAGCTCAAATGGATAACTCACACGTACAGTTCGACGGGCAATACCTTTGACGTATTGACTCGCGCGAGATGGCCCCAACACGGCTGAGTCTGGCGGTTTTCCAGACCCAATATCTAAATTTTGCTCTTTTACCTGCTACCATTTCGCGCACATTTTGCGCCATATCGAAATGAAAGCACATGGCGAAAGTGACGCTCGTTTTCCGCTCGATGAAATTTCACGCCAGCTTGTTGTCTTAGCTGGTACCTTGAGCGTTTCACAACGATGCAGGACGTTCAACAAGAAAAATGAAAACGTACGATGGCATCTTTTGTACACTCATTACTTCTATAACACCGAACCGCCTCGTATCCTTTTGTTTTTCTTTCATTGTACTAATTTCTTTCTGCGCATTACGGCTGTTACGACGCCAAGTCCGTCTGCACTCTCGAATTTGAACTTATGCTCAGACCAGGGGCGGACCAGTTTAAATCAGGAAAATATAATTAACACTGTAGCAAAATAAATCTATCATATCGATCGGAAATACGATTTGACACATTCCATCTGAACACGTACGGTGCACAGAGAATGCAATAGCGAGTCAGCGTGCAAAACGCCGCCACACAGCGCTACCATAACATCTCAGCGATTTTTGCATAGCACCGAGTACGGAAAAGAGAAAACAATTATTAATTCACACAAACGAAGCAAATTTATCTGAAGCCCGCACACTCCGTAGGTGCAGTCTACCTAAGGTTATCAATAGACTCGACCATGTCATTTGTCGAAACAGATAAGACATTGGCAAAAATGGTTAGACTGAATAGGTGAATCTAACGAACGCAATTACCAACCGACGGTCGCACGCCTTCAATATCATTTCCATTTGTCACTGCTCACCTTGGACACAATTTGGGGAGCAACACATGTTTACGCCGCCGCCCAAGGTCTTCATTCAACGTGTAGTGCTGACCAAAATAAAATGCTAACATGACTCTCAATCGCTCACCGCAAAGTATACGATTTCGAAAAGGCGGTACTGTACGTCACTTGAAATAAAAACCCAAGCTATAAAAACGAGCGTCGTAAAAAAGAGGACCGACATTTTTATTCCCACCTCCGAACAAAAACGAGCGCCACGCACTGCGTCACACAGCGCAGAGGCCGGACTCGGCCACACTGAGCTGACTGACACGAGACATACCAAGCGCGCGCGAGGGAGGGAGAAACTTCCTCCGTCGGAGAACAGCGTCACACGACACGTTTCGGGATCTATTTCACGCAGCGGCTACCGCGGGCCTTTTCTCACTTCGATACTGGCGCCATCTAGAATTCGCGCGTTCAACCATGTCGCGAGCCGCGCGCCACCTGGCGCCTGAAACGGACGAATAAATAGAGGTACCGCGCCCTCTTAAGAATGAAGTCTGCGCTGCGGCATTACGCAATGCAAAGCGTCATGCTTGCAGTGGGTAATGCCGCAGCGCAGACTTGATTTTGAGGTCTAAACTGATGTGCCGCCTCATCATTTGCTGGACTGATTCCCTAGATCGTAGAGATTGGCTCTTTGAGTGTTTTGCGGATAAGTAGACGCGCAGGCATTTTTTAGGTGCATGCAAGGGCGTCGAAACGAAAGGACGGTAGGGGGGCAAATCATCCCTCTCCTCCCCCCAAGTAGCATCGAAAGAGGGGGCAAGGGGTATACTGGGGTAAGATGGGAAACAATAGCCATATACCATCGCCTCCTATATACTATAGTACCCAGATATTTCAGAAAAGTATAATAAAAAATTTAGGGGAATGGATGTCCCCTTTCTCCACAACCATCACCCCCATCTCTTCTCCCCTCTCTCTGCCGCATATTTTCTACGCCACTTTCTGATCCCTATTATCTGCGTGTGTTTCTGTGGGTCGTACCTGTTTTTATATCCCCTGTCCCGCTTTCTTTACGCCATCCCCAGTCGCTCCCTCATCTTTCAAACACTACCGACGTCACTACGCACACAGCCTCTAGGTGACGACGGTAGCCTTGTTGACAGTGGTGGAAGATGAACTCTAGAGCCGCGTACACCGCGCACGGCTCCGCAATATGTTCAATCTTCACTTCGATACCGAAGCGAAGATTTTTGCCTCGAATAACTCCTTCCCAAAGTTGAAAATCGCCATGTTATCGTCACCAATATCTTCCCCAAACGCCGATCTTGCGAACGAGAAAGTTCAGGGTATTCACAGTCATCCTGGGGACAATATAGGCAACATTGACTCTAACGCGGGGTAGGGATGTAAGGACACGCGGGCGTGACGTCATCAGTGCAGCCCTTCAATCGGTTGGCCCCAGGGTGTTGCTCGCGCGCGCTCAATGAAGCTCGCAACGACTTTGTGTTTCACAATCTCGCTGGAATTTGAGCACCGAGAGAGTTTGGATGATTGACATCTCGTCTCGCGTGACGCTATCGTCGCGAGAGTCCAATCAGCACGCTCTGCGAACTTGGGCAACAACTTTGTTTTTGACAAATTTAGCGATCCAGCAGTTCGACCATACCATGTGCCTCAACGTCCTTCTCCTTACGTTTAGGGCATTCTTTCTACTACCCGAATGAGGCAGCACTCACTCACAGGGACGATACAAAAATATAGACGGAAACAAATTGACGCCGTTACACAGTCGACGCCGAGAGCTCGTAGAAGGAGACGCGCCTTTATGCGCTCCAAAACAAAAGCAAACAAACAAATAATTCGAAACAAAATGATCGGATATTTTTACCCTTAGCAAAGCCCCCATAAAGGCACCCTTGACTATACCTTCTCGTTGTTTTTAATTTTGATTTCTTCAACACTTGATGGGTATTGCCGACATGTGGAACCAAACGAGTCGCGGTGGACGCCTTCGCCAATTTTTCTCGTGGTAGAACGATCCCTGTGACGTCTTTATTATGCACAATTCTGCTTTCATTAACGGAAATAAGAGTAATGTCAAACCATCAACGCTGATGGAGTTGGCTTCAGAATGCGGTGGCTCCAAGCTTCCATCTGGCTTCTAACACACACCATAGAACAGTTCTCTCTCAACTGCTGATAAGTAGTCAAGATCACAGCTCGGGACGTCACCGCGAGGCAACTCTTGGTTATGACGTCAGAGATCGAAGCCACAAGTGGGCGCTTCCGAAACATTTCTGCGCTAGTATGGCGTACAAATCGAAGAAAAAATATTTATACTCAATTTCTCGAAATACTCGTTCGTCGAGAGTCGATCGGTCAAGAGTTTCACCATATACTCCTTTCATCAATCACGTGAGATGCTGACACGACTGGGAATATGTGAGAGTCAGTGCCTAAACGAGAACGGCACGGAGGTCTTTCCCGCCTCGAACATGAACTTCCGACCTCTGATGAAGTTTTGGAGCATTGTGAGCGTTGAGCACGCATACTCAGGCAAGACACTGCCTAAGGCCAAGAGCGATAGCTAGAGGTGTTTAAAAATGACACAGTACTCACCTTGTAAATGGCTACAGGGATAAACCACAAAAAAAAAGCTGCAATAATAAATAATTTATTGCATAAACGTCAGTTTTTATAACCTAGGAAGTACATACAAGTTGACTTATTAACGTTTAAACGTCTAGGTCTGGACTGTGAAACAACCCGCGCGATCTCCGCGAACAACAAAAATTCCCCCCCCCACCCCCCCTAAAAAAAAAAAAGAAACGGGAGAGAGTTTTGAATTTATGGGTCTATTGCTATCATTTCGAATTCGGGGCAGCATGTATACGTCGTTCGAAATACCCAGGTTCGATCTGAAATTAGCCGTAAAAACCGGCGCCTTCATGTGGCAAGCGTTTATTTCACAAGTCGGTTTTATTTTGTAAAATCACAAGACGTGGACCCCTTTCGTCATGGTGTCAAATGCTTTCTTTCGCTGGTCGTCTACATCTATCAATACGTGTAGCGTTTGGCGCACGTATTGATAGATGGTGTCGGGGCACCTCCCGACACCATCTATCAATACGTGCGCCAAACGGGCCCCGCCACTCGACTCGGTCGTCTGCATCGCAGTACGCCGTTGACTCTCTAAAGTTTTCTGGCCCTATTTTTTAATGAAAAGGAGCAACGTTTTGTAATTTTCACGATGAAACCGACCGGTGAAATAGCCCTTTGACGAAAAGTTTAGATTGTTGCGTGTAGGCTTCAATTTTTACGGCCCATTCTAGATCTAACCTGGGTATATTAGGAGACCCTATGTTTGCTAACTTTATTATTAAAGCGTGAAGTGCTTCTGAACGGAACGCCAATCTCAAAATAGTTCACCGCCCACCCATCGGTCTGTGCATTTCCGAGCTAAATTTAGCAGCAAAGTGAATGCCACGGGACTTCACGTCACGACACCCATACACCAATTAAGTTAGAATGTCGCGACGAAATTGACGACACGTGACTTCACGAGACTTGTACACCAATCATGCTTCGCCGCTCATTTAGCGTGAATACGTCGCATGACCGACGAACATGGTCAGTTTTGCCGGTAAATTTTGCGGGAAAATAACATACAAATCTAGACATGATAAAAACTCAATAGCGCAAAGCCAAGGACGAAGTAGAAGAAACCACGGAACACAGCGCTGACTATCAACTGAAGATTTATCTCGTGTAGACGTCGTTTATAAATAGCAGATATGCCACCCAAACAAATCAATGGAAAAAGCACAAAAGATATATAACATGTCACGTTCTCGATACCACACTGTCATTGATTTGCCCTCATCGTTCTAAGAACTGCCGCTTCTTATCCGAAAGTACGAGTGACGGGGCACTCAACACAATCAGGACCCAGCCGCGCAATCTCACGTGCTTATATTAATTCCCGCGTCACTCTGTCCTTATTTTTAAAAACCACTTGGCCTCTCTCGAAGGCGAGAATGCACCCGTAATCTCTGCAGTGCACGCCTAAGTGCCCTGACACGACTCTAAAAACGTTGTATCGATGCTTTCTGTGTCGATCGTTTAAGCATCTTCCCGTTTGTCCTATATAACGACGGCCGCAAGATAAAGGAATGGAATAGACCACTCCTTGAACACAGGAAACGAACTGATTTTGGCGTTCTTTTTAGTGCACACGATCTTGTTGTTAACATCTGAATTTACTTTTCTGCAAAGCCATTCCAACTATTAGGTGCCGAAAACACAACCTCAACACCTACTTCTACTTCCCACTTTCTTCAAGCTATGTGAGATACCATGAAGATACAGTACAACGGTGACGGTT
Organism: Ixodes ricinus; assembly: GCA_037355805.1. Taxonomy (NCBI): domain Eukaryota; kingdom Metazoa; phylum Arthropoda; class Arachnida; order Ixodida; family Ixodidae; genus Ixodes; species Ixodes ricinus. Next base: position 118,351 of record JAZHYW010002444.1, on the reverse strand, counting down.
TTTGTTCACTTGTCTAGCCTTTAGGGTGGAGTTCATTTTGACGCATGAGATGCCTATAAATTGCTCCATTAGGTTTTTAAACCTCCGTCTTCACTTAGTGACGCTCACACGTGTTGGCGATACGAACCACGAAGCAAAAAAACATTTCTGCCGTTCACCTCAGCGCACTCTAAACTTGTAAAACGAGGGATAGTTAACCGGTGTTTTCAAAATGCTCTGGACAAGTCGTGCTCGCACCAGGTTGATATAAGTTTTAATGAACAAGCTTCTAGACTCCGGACTGCTGGCTATCCGGTGCACATATTAACTGCAGTGGCTGAGACCTTACTATAGAAAAGGCGTAGTAACTCCACCCTAAAAGGCTAGACAAGTGAACAAAAACGTCATCGCTGTACCGTATCTTCACGGTATTTCACATAACCTGAAAAAAGTGGGAAGTAGAGTAGGGTTTGAGGTTGTGTTGTCGGCACCTAATAAGTTGGCAGGACTTTACAGAAAAGTAAATTCGGATGTTAACAACAAGATCGTGTGCACAAAAAAAAAACACCAAAATCAGTTCGTTTCTTGTGTGCAAGGAGTGGTCTATCCCATTCCTTTATCTTGCGGCCGTCGTTATATAGGACAAACGGGAAGATGCTTAAACGATCGACTCAGAGAGCATCGATACAACGTTTTTAGAGTCGTATCAGGGCACTTTAGGCGTGCACTGCAGTGAGATTGCAGGTGCATTCTTGCCTTCGAGGGATGCCAAGTGGTTTTTAAAAATAAGGACAGAGTGACGCGGAAATAATAGAAGCACGTGGAATTGCGCGGCTGGGTCCTGATTGCGTTAGTGCCCCGTCACTCGTACTTTCGGATATGGAGCGGCAGTTCTTAGAACGATGAGGGCAAAAGCAGTGACAGTTTGCAACGAAAACATGACATATTATATATCTTTTGTGTTTTTTCCTTGATTTTTTTGGGTGGCATATTTGCTATTTAAAACAGACGCCTACACGAATAAATCTTCAGTTGAAAGTCAGCGCTGTGTCCTGTGGTTTCTCTTACTTCGTCCTCGACTTTTCGCTGTTGTGTTTTTATCATACTTACCAACTAGCCCAAACTTCTACGTTATACGAATATAGGTCTTTCTTAACTTCATGAACGGCCCTTTAAAGACTTCTACAGAAATATAAACAATTGCTCATGAAATACTGAAGTTCATGCATCGTAAATCATTGAAAATAAATGTGACAATCTAATATATATATATATATATATATATATATATATATATATATATATATATATATATATATATATTTCTTAAAAAAAAAATCTTTTGTTTGTATTTACAGTGGCAGGAGTTGATTAAAGTTCATGACGTTCAGCTGGGAGCCACGGGGTGTTAGCACATTCCGTTTCCGCTAGTCCGTCGCTCGGTATACAGAACAACAGATCGTAATCTCCGCACTTGCAGTAGGAACTCGGGAGGAAAGAGTCTTGGACGTTCGCAGCAGCTGAGAAAGCAATCGCCACGCCAAAACCAAACAGCGCTGCACAACGCCTGACAGACTCAGCGGAGAATAATAAATGCCTGCGAGCCGAACCGCAAGAAAAATACGAAGCGACGGCTCGAAGAAACCTAGTATTCCGGTACTTCTGCTTTTATTCCATTGTTTTTTTTACCGAGACTGAGAGTGGATGAGACAAGGAACCACGGAGCTTCGTAATCCATCGAACGCCCCGAAATTGATTATCTTGCTTCGCAGAAAGGAAATGGGCATCCTGTGTTGTGTTCGAGTTATACGGTAATATTTTCGTGGCATAAATTTGAAGAGAAAAAAATGACGGTGTTAATGCTTTGGGGCTTATAAGAGCATTGGCGGATTGTATTTAAAGTAACACCTCTCATCGGTCACGGAAGAGACACGGCGTCGCGGCAGACAGGTATGAGAAAGAATCTTCGAGGCACGCTTGCTTCAAACATTTGTACTCATAATGGAACAGCGCGAATTTTCGCAAGGACAGAGGAAGGAACTGGACAGGACGAGCGCTGACTAACAACTGAAAGGTTTATTATCAGGAAACCACGAAGAAAACATACAACAACACGACTCTCTAATCAGGATGGAAATGCGCATGCGCCTCACGAAATTCGGTATTATCTGTTACACAATGTTATATCCGCCATCCCCGATCTAAAAATTCGACCTCACTGTCCAGCAGATTCAAGCTTGACAGCCTGAATTTCGCGCTGTTCCATTATGAATCCATAACAACTCGCCCAGTTATCCTGTTTGCTAAACATTTGTACCCTGAAGAAACAAGTCGGCAGACAGTGTGATCAATGTGACTGGAGCGTCGTACAAGGAAGGCCTAAGACCGTCTGTTCTATGAAGTAATGGCAATTTGACAGCGGCATTACGAACTACCCCAGACGGAAAACAAGTGCTTGTTAGTGTCGCACCTGCTGACTAAATTCGACCCTAATGTAGAGTACAATCAGAAAATGTTTTGTCTCGAAACCCTGAGACTTTCACTCATCAGATATTGATAGCCCATTGGAGTTTCGGAGGTCTCTGTCCCAATGGCGGCAATTCGAACAGTCAAAGGAAAGACTGGAGCCCATGGAGCAAAAGGTGACGATTTCTACCCGGTGGCGGTCGATCTCCTCGTGGAAGAAGAACAGTGACTTCTGGGCCGCACGTGATAAGAACGTCGTGGTATCGGATAAAGCCATTAGATCCTGTGAAAGTAGCGCCATCGCCTTTCCTGCCTGCTCGCAAGGCACGAACAGGTACAAAGATACAAACAACGAAAGCCTCACAAGGCGATTGACTCTTCAGTATTTCTTGCCACGGCAATTTTGAAGTTTTGAAAATGGTCATTCTAAACCAGCCGCGACAAGATCGCAATGAAGCATCATCGTACTGAAAGTGCTTTCTTGCTAATGTAAGGTACTTGGCATCGTATGCAATCAACTTATAAATCTGGCTTAACTTTACACACCCATTACCCCTCCATTGTTCCTCATGACTATTTCATGAGATGAGAATTGATTTTTAAATGCCGCCAAGCATCGACGCCCCATGTTGTGGCGGCGCAAACATAACTACTTGTCTCACCGGTGTTTAAACAGAATCTCGATATACATGTAGTGTCTTTATAAAGTAACCTGTCACCATTATTTTGGATAAGCTCATTCCATAGACCGAAAGGGCGGTCATAGGGGGACCTTGGCATTACTTTCTCAGGGTCCAGTGACCTTAGCAGCAGCCACTGGGCCACGTGACCGACACTAGCACGATGGAGCCCGAAACGCGTCTTGGACTGCTGCGTTTCGCGTTTTATCCTACCCATTCATCTATGGCAGCAAATGACGTCACAAAACCCTGAGTGTCATGCAGGCGGATGTCGCGATCCTGGCGGTTGGCACTAGAAGTACAGGCAAAAAGCACGAGCGAAGTTCGAGCGTCGCTGTTGTCGCGGAATTAAAGCTCCTGGCTGCCGAAGCTTCTGTGGACCGCCACACTGGAGAGTGACCTGCAGCAGAACAGGCGTCTCGCCACACACAGCACCGCTGTTGGGACGCCGCCAGGATCGCGACTGACGACAGCATGACACTTCTATGACGTCATCGGGGAGAAATCGAGAGACCACTTCATTTGGACGCGGTAAACGACCAGTCGGAGACGCGTTCCAGGCACCATAGTAGCACCTACCGCGCGATCATCGTACGATCATCGTACCGCGGATCATCGTACGTGTTATCATCTTTTCCTTACCGCTTTTCGAGGCGCTCTGGACTACGGACACCCTTCCATAAAAAACATTCTGCTTCAATAGGACGCTGGGGATCGTATCGAGGCAAGAAGAAAGCAAGTGTACCCGCTTTCTATGCTAAGGTCATACGTGAACAGAAATAAAATTAATTTCACATTTCTGTAACGGGCAGGAAACCGCGGCCTACCCGTCATCTGCGTGAACTCAAAATGCTTCGTCAAACAACAGCACTCAAACCGCAGCATTAGAAAAGGCCGTTGTGGACAATTTCGCTCAGACGACTTCAAATGGGTCGTACTCGGTTCATTTGCGGACAATTTGGCGCTTCGAAAATCGAGACCGCTGGACAATGGTGTCAGTAGTGTTCCCAGTTTTGTCCCGCTCTTATATCGCTGGCGTCGGTCAGAGAAAATACAAAATATAGCGCGCTACCAAACGGCGTCGAACCAGCGGTCGAAGCTATGGCGTGAATTGGACAGACGTGAGTAAAAACCGCGCTGGTATCGCGTAGCCGAGCGGCGTAACCATAGTAATTGCCGCTACGCTGTGCCCTGGTAGTACAGCCTAGCAACGGCAGCGCTATATTCAGCCTCATGGTAGTGTCAGCGGCGGTTCATATCATTTCGCGACCCAGCGGCGCGACACGGCGTCGATTTTCGCTTACATGGGTTTCAGGTTAAAACTCACGAGCTAAGAAACGCCTTCATTTTCTACCGGCACATAGAGAGCCCACATTTAAGAGAGATAGTAATTCAAACCATGGCTATGCATTTGCAATTTAATGGATATAAACATATTGGCAAAAGCCTCTTAAATGTGGGCTCTTATATGTGCCGGTTGAAAATGAAGACGTCTCCCGACAAAAATGATAAATGAGTTTCGATTGAGTTTGAAATAAGAAACTCAATATCGATTCTGTTGAATTTAGTCATTACGAATGCAATTGAGTTTGGTCGTAAGAGCCTCATTATCGATTTTACTGAATTTACTCATTAGGAATGCAATTGAGTATGGTGTGTAAGAGCTCCATATATATTGTTTTTGAATTTACTGCTTAGGAATGTAATTGAGTTCGGTCATAAGAAACACAATATCGATTTCATTGAATGTACTCATTAGGAATGCAATTGAGTTTGGTCATTAGAATGCAATATATATTCTTTTGAATTTACTCATCAAGGATACGATTGAGTTTGCTCATTATCAAATCAATATATATTCTTCAGAGTTTACTCATTAAGAATGCAATTGAGTCTGCTCATTTAGAACTCAGTATCCATTTATTTGAATTCACTCACTGGATATGCAAACGAGTGTGAATTTAGCGACTGCACCGAACGATCATTCCTTGCACCAATGTGTTTTTGTTTTGTTTTACTAAGGGATAGGGTCTCATGACGTCGAAACACTGTTTATCATTTTCAGACTTCCGAGGAGGGTATAGCACACTGGGAACCTTAATTAAAGCTGAGGTAGTCACCGGCCAAATGAATACCTTTCATATATAGGGTATATAAGGCGGTGGAGTAGTGAAGGGGAGTGGGATTAGTGTGTTGTGATTCTCACAGACAGGTTACAAAGTGTAATAGATTTTATTGGCGGCCCACACCAGACGTCTGGCATAAAAGAATGACGTATTGTTACGAACATTTATGTTGCACCTTGTATTTTAGAATGCTGTGACAGTTTGGACGGTAAGGTGGCACTGTATCAGGTCGATCTAGAGAAGCTTTTGATCGCGTATCTCACGAAATTCGCTTTTCTCTCTTAAAGCATGTGAATCTGGGTTCCGTTATGTGATGTTGTGCGGTTGGCGCACCAAAACTGTACCACCAGCTTTGTTGTCAACAAGCTTGTCAGTGAGCGTATTAGGCTTTCTTCGTCTGTGTGACAGGGTTGCTCACTTTCGCCGTTACTTTTTGTGTTTTTTTAAACCTTTTTGCTTAAGCAATATCAATAACAGTTGTTTACGTGGGTTCAAGCTACAAGCTACCGAAGTTTGTATTCTGCCTTACGCAGATGACGTAGCTATTTTTTGTGTTGACGAGAAAAGTACCGGTTTTTGGCACGGAATTGGCCCTCCGTGCCGACTGTGTTTGAAGACATTGTATGGTCCTCCATGCCGGTGCGTTATCTCAGAGTGCCTTTAAGCATTATCGCACCAGCAGCCAGTACTGGCACGATGAAACTGAATCTCTCCGAACAAAGACAGTGAAATGAAAGAGAAGTGCTGGCCCATTTTTTCGCGTGCAACTGTGTGCAACACGTTTTTCGCTGCAAAGCTGTGGTATGCCTTGCCAGTTTTGCACTGTTCACGAATCAATTATTCAGCGTATGCATCAGGTATTTGCGGTTTTGGTTTTGGTGTTCGGCGTGGGAAAGATCAAGTCGATCAAATCTCTTTCGTAGGGTCAAGTCCGGCGGTCTCGGTCTTTCGCATTTGTTTATCAGACAGCTGGTCAACAGGTTTCTTTTTCTTCGAGACCAGAGATACCTTTTTTTGCGGACTGGAATTCAGGTAGGGCTGCACAATCTGCTGCCCGAGTTTATACTAGCGGCAAGCGGTGAAATCAGCTTTGGTGTCCAGGGATAGTTGAAGGAAGTTCTCAGGGCCTATCGGTTTTCGGCAAGACGTTTTTCATTAGAGTATTTGTCTGGCGTTTCACGCAAGCGGTTGTCGAAAGACCTGATCGAGTTGCTTTTTCCGACACCGTTGTATCGATTGCTGTATAGTGCAGGCACAGGGCAGGATGTGATAAATTAAGTCAAGAAAAATGGTAATTCCAGCATGCACTAAAATTGTTTTTCTACAAGTGACATAGCGGATCGCTTCCTGTAAAAGGTTGGTTAGTTGAAAAGAGCATGCCAGTAGCATGGTCACAAAAGGCTTATTGTGCAAAAAGTCAGAAACCATTGAACATGTGCTCCTAGACTGCTGGGACGCAGTGTCTTTTGGGACGTCCTCCAAAGGACTCTAAAAAACCTCCCTTTGACGTCCCACGGCATTCGGTTCTTGTCTGTAGAAGTAGCTACTGTACCTTATGATATGTTCATGCTCATGGCACTGCACAATATATGGCGATGCCGTATGGCGGTAAGCTATGCTGATATCGTGTGCGGCCGGTGTATAAGTATATTGTAGAACATATTTGCTCTACAATATGCAGTATTGTACACAGTATATGCTGTATACAATATGTACAGCATATATTGTATACAACTATAGCAGCAATATGCTGTACAGGGCGCAGCAGACTCAACCTGAGTGGCTGCCACTTCTGGAGGACTTGACCTTAATCAAAGAGTTTTAGCTCTGAAATCAGCCAGGAAGGTTGATAGTTTTACCTTTTTAGTCTGCCTCGATAACTATGGATGCCACGAGTAACAAACAGGCAATAATAAAAAAACTTAGTGTGTTGTAAGTGCTTTATGATGTTTGTATTCGTTTCCTTATTGTGCTTCGTTTACTCCATATTCCATGCTTTAAATAATTATAAGATAAATATTGCCCACACGTTGCAGTATTTGTTTTTAAACGCAGTTGCAAAAAATTATTGAAACACTGTTTGAAAATTTTGTTGAAACTCAATTGCAAAAATTCAAATGAAGCACAGTTGCCAAAAGTTTAATTACAATGCAATTGCTAATATTCAATTAAAAGCAGTGGCCTATACCTTGTGGAGGTTCAATAGGACTCAAAAGAAAAAAAAACTATTGAGTTTCAATTGAGACTCAACGCGGTGTATTGAGTGAATCACTTTACAGTTTCAGTTGAAACTCTTTTCATTTCTTTGTAAGGGTAGCAACACAAAATTTATTGTACTTTGCTTCGCGATGCTGTTGCACGGATGAATTTAGAAAATCGATTAAAATGACCAACCAATTCCTATCAGGAGGTCGCCGACGTTTCAACACCTGCTCGACATTTTCTTCGGGGGCGACTATTTACAACAAATGGGGCAGTAGCTTCGTTTTCTTCGACGGTGATCACGGTGACGGAAAACGAAGCTGCTGCCCCCTCTCTGTAAATAATCGCTCTTCGAAGAAAAATTCGAGTTGGCTTCGAAACGTCGGGACATTCTTATAGCATTGGGTCGGTGATTTTGTTTTTCTATTTTAAAAGATGTATGTCTTTCTTTAGCCCGGCAGATCTCTGCCGAAATATTTAAGTTCAGACGGATCAGTTCGTGGGCAGTTTATGCCTCGGTATCGCGCGCTATACATCGTCCTGCGCACTGTCTCGGAGAGAAAGCCCTGCCAAGGATAGCGCTCCATTGGGAGTGAGAGACGAAGTTCACATCTTTTGCGGTCGAACGCCTCAGCTTTTACCTGGCTATTTCGCGCTTCCCCGAGGTTCGGCACGAGTGCAGCGTCAGAGTACGGCTGGGATCCGTGTTTGGTGGGCGAGGAGGGCACGAGTTGCATGCCAAACGATGACGCAGCACTCGAGTGACCCGCTTCAGCCGCATCACCCGGCTATACTTCGTTTCAGCTTAAAGACCAACGACCAGTTCACGCTTTCCACTTTCCCCTGCCCCTCCTCTCTTCCTTTCTACCCTGTCCACCATTGCCTATTTCCTCCTCGCCCAGGGTGAGGAGGCTCTTCTGCCTTGCAGAATCTCGTGTCTAGTCGTCGGCCTTTAACTCCAGACGCAGCCGACGCGACGAGTTAATGGGATCAATCATGGAGGCGTCAAAAGCGCCAATCACTCGGCCTCGTCCCTTTAGGGTTAGCTCAACGATGGTGCAAAACGTACAAAAACAAAACGAACACAATGATGCTGCAATTTAGACACTCTGTGATGGGTTTCATCAGCTCGTAGAGTGGGTCTCATCTGGATTTAAAGGTCGACCTACAGATTCCTCTTTTATCGGGAAGAAATCCTGTTCCGGTTTCTTGATCTTCATTTCCTCTCGCACCCCTCTCTCCTCCTCTCCCTACAGGAGCGGGTCTCTGAGCCACTGCCCGCAGGAAGGAGGAAGGTTACCCTTCTTCTCGAACGTCAAGGAGGAATTGAGGAAGAGATTCCTCCTCTCTGGTTGCTGGAATTAAGGAAACGAGGTACAACACAACGCACAAAAGACAGACTGCCTGAGGCGTTTCTTGTATGACGGACACATTGGTCATACAAAAACTGTTTGCAGACTTGTTTGAAACATACGTGGATCGTTCGAACATGCCTGTCCGCATCTAAAGGGGGGGGGGTTCAACGATTTTAAGATTAAATGAAATCTGCATCTCGTCGTTTTTACATTGTTTATCGTGTGCCGGAGGATAGAGAAAACATCTCATTCCTTAAAAATGTCGCGATTCCGCTGCATAATCGCGAAGCAAAAGTCGAGCTTTTTCCCCCACCTGCAGCCGCGAGTGGCAGCCGAGGGAACTACGGCCGAAAGATTACGTGACCTCGGTTGGCTCTAAGCTGCAGCATAACGCCCGCTAATATGAGCAGAGAGAGGGAGAGGAAGCGTCCTCCGAGAGAGCGCACAAGGGAACCTACACGGCACCCCGAATTACGTCACTAGGAGTGCGATCAGGTGTGACCCTGAAGACTGGGAGTGAGTTGAGGGGTGCCAGAAATGCCAATATTTATCTTTTTTTTACACAAAAACTGGGGCACGATGGCGAAATCAGTTTTCTGTTCTTTACTTTAAAAGTGTCAGAGGACAACTTTCACAAATTTTTGACCGAAGTCCGGTAATCGTTGCACCCCCCCCTCTTACTAAGTCTGTAGCCAATACCATGTTGTTTATATGATGTATAGAAAGTGTGATTGACTACGGCTTTAGAGGAGTATTGCGTTACAGGAAACGGCACGGACTCAAAAAGCCAGCCTTATACGGCGGAATCTCATTAATTTGAGCCCGAGCAGGACTGGAACTTTGCTCGAATAATGCAAAGTTCAAATTACCGTGAGTTTCCTTCCTAGAAACACATTGGATGGGACCTGCATGTTAGTTTCAATTATCCGCGAGTTTGAATTAAGAGTGTTTGAATTAATGAGATTCCACTGCAACACATTCTGCGTTTCGAAACGATCGGAGGAAACCCGCTCTAGACTCCCATAATAAGCCAGGAACAGGAGTGAAAGGCAGACGGACAGCACCAAATTCCATAGAGTGTTGCGCTGTTGCTCCCCTTCTTTCCTCCTCGTCCTGGGTTACTATGCGAGTCTTAAACACGCTCGCCCGCACTCTCGCTGCAGTTGCGGTAAGGTTCCTGGAACGCGTCGGCGACTGGTCTGATTACCGGGTTCATTAATGGGGTCCCTCGATTTCGGCCCGATGACGTCATATAAATTATGAATCTCTCGCCGTCCGCGATCTTTGCGGTGTCCCAGCAGTGGACGTGGCAGACGCCTGTTCTGCTGCAGATCGTCTGGCTTGGCAGACAACTGAAGCGTCGGCAGCCAGGAGTTGGTACTCCGCGACGAAACCGACATTCGTGTCCGCCCGTGCTTTTTTTGCAGGAACTTCTACGACCAACCGCCAGAATCGCGTCATCCGAGATCACAACACTCCTGCTTTTGTGACGTCAAAAGTCGCCACTTCGGGACCACTTTCCATGTGTGGTTGGAATAGGACGCTAAACACACCAGTCGGAGACGAGTTACAGGCAGCATACGGCGACAGCCGTTATTAAGGAGTTTTAGGAAACTTTTTCTCGTCCAATACGGCACAGTGGGCCCTCCGGTACGAACTGCGCATGCGCCAACACAGAAGACTGCCATGTGCGCAGTGCGTACCGGAGGGCCCATCGTGCCGCATCGGATGTAATAAAACGGCTTCCTAAAACTTCCTATTCATGAGATTTCGCAGTGGATTCGGACTGCGCATGTCTGGTGTACGTTGTCTTCCGCTAAATCTGGGGGAAAGGCTTGCCACTCTATTTAGGGAAGAATCAATGTGACATCCCTTGACACTGCGGGCCAGGCCATTCTTTTCCCTCTAAATCCAACGAATGGATTTACTCGCTAAATTTAGCGTAGAAATTATAACCTAACGTCACCTGATGTGGCGGGGAGCGATTCTTATTATTTTTTATTTTTAAATTCATACTGCTGGTCGCATTTGAGAACGTCGCAGGAGAGGAAAACAAGACATTCACACGTTTCAAGGTTCACTATCGGGACAAAGCACTACAAATATCAGTAAAAGTTGCTGCATCTACGGCGTCGGGTAATTTGGTGGTTCCGATCAACTATTATTTTGCTAAATATAACGGAAAATTTATGACGTCACGCGTCACGTGGTGTTTTACTTCTTGAAGTAGGTAAAAATATCTGCAGGATTTATGCGGGAAATTTGCAATGCCACGTGACACTAATTCACAATCACAGGACGTCTGTGAGACGTGACCTTACGGTGTCACGGGACACTATGTCTCGTGACGTAACAATTTCCCAGGTATATTTAGCGGGAAGGGTTTTAAACTGTGACGTCACGTGACAATAAAATCTATCAATCTTCTCGCAAAAGTGTAAACGCTGATTGATAACGATGGTGTGTGGTCCGTGTAGAGCAGAGTGCAGCCTCTCTCGCCTCAGCTTACTTGCAGGACACGCAAGAACGCTGCCTGCAATGCGTCTCTGACTGCTGCGTTTGGAGGCCGCACGTGCATCGGTACCACAGGTGGCAACAAATGAGGGCACAGAAACCGGAATGTGATGCCGTCAGATGTCGCGACCCCGGCGGTTCGTCGTTCGTCTTTGCTTCCGTTGTCTGTCGAGCTGGAGGGTGACTTGCAGCACAAGAGGCTTATACCACGTCCACCACTGCCATCATCGATCACCATCATCGTAAAATTTAATATTCGAAAAGTGAAAGGACTTTGTGGTCCCTGGTCGGTGTCCTTAGTCAGGATCGTGGCCAGCAAAAGGATAACGTTTCTATGGCGTCCTCGGTCCGAAATAGAGGGACCACATTTTAGGACGCGGTAAATCTACCAGTCAGCGACGCGTTCCGGGCACCAAAACACAAGGAAGCGGCATTTTTGTTTTTATACCGCAAATGGCGAAACGCGCGAGAAACGAACTTCGACACGTACGCCGACTGTCGTTAAGCAGCACAGTCATCCACTCCGTTCATCGAGTTCTTTTAAGTAAGGAAAAGTTGGGGCGGGTGCTCAGATATATTCATGGAGTCGTTACAGCGGGTTTTCAAATGTGCGACCGCGATGGGCTTTGATGCTCCCACGGCGTCGCCTGTGAGAGCTCGTTTAGAAGCGACGGCCTTATCAAAGGGGGTTACCGCTCGGAGTCTTTGGCAAGGGCCGGGGGAGGGGGGCAATGCAAGCCGCCAGAATGGTCGACGTGATCTGGGTACTACGAAATTCATTGCGCCCGTTTCGCTAACGGCGTCGCAAACGCAAAAGCAACGACATAGTGCACACGCACACACAAAAAAAAAAACGTTTTTGAAATAAAAAAAAGAAACCCACAGCCTCGTCTTTGCCTGTATGAGGTCATATTTTTTTGGTTTCGCTTTCTTGTGGAGACAGCCTGGGATTCTGCGGCACGTTTTTCTTCGAGTCGAGACATATTATGTCCTTTGTCGTCCTTATTTTGCTTTTCGTATTTGGTAATTTTAGAATGTTTCTCCCTTTTGTGAGTGGATCGGAAAAGAAAGTAAAAAGGGAGTAGTTAAAGAATGACGAAAGAGATAGAACGAAAAAGGAGAGAGAGAAAAAGTGAAATCGTAATCTACGGCCCGGAAAGTAGATGCTCGCTGTCGCTAACCAGAATTCGCGGCTTCATATGCTTTCGTAACGCGCCCCATCATTCATCCCAAGTTAGATCTTCCTGAGACATTCCCAGCCTTACGTTGAAGGTTTCAGTACTGGCTGCGAGATAAAACACTCAATGAAACCGCGGTTAAGAAGAAAAATACAAAACAAAAGGAAGCCATCTTTTACACATTTAAGAACACCGCGAATTCTGGGGAGCGCGTGGGCGAAGATTGAAGGGTTGCTAATCCCGTACGGGTTAAGTCTTTTTTGACTATACTCCGTTCACCCGTCATCAAGGGCGCTGCAAAGGGACGAAGAAAAGCAAATGCTGCTCCGAAGGGCGTGCCTATCAGCGTCAAACACGAGCGTTCAGTGACGACATTGGTCTAGAGCATCACATAATGACGACATAGAATTCTAGAGTTGGGACTGCTTGAATAGGTGCCCGTGACCTCTTCTAATCCTTTCAAGCGCGTAGTTCTCATTGAAATGTTTACTTGGATCACCCGTAAATCGATGGGGCGTTCACATCATCATAACTGGATGTTAATTCCAACAATGAAGAAGATCGCGCATGGTCGTTGCATGCTCTTGTCGTTTCGGTTCTTTATTGGTCCAGACCAAGGATGTCATCAACAATAGAAGATGTGATCAAAGCTCTGAACGTCATTCACCTGTTATGTTTTTTTAATGTGTCGCCAAACTCTGTAACCCGCTGAGACTAGAAGCTCGGCCTTCAGGGCGAGCTCGCTGGCTTCCTAAAGGCCCTGTCACACTGAGGCAACAGTTGGACAACTCTATCCGGCAACACGGGGAAGTCGTGTTGCCGGCGACCCTGTCACATCGCGGCAACAACAACAGTCGGGCAACATGTTGCTGCCGCCCGGCAACCGTGTTGCCCGATTTGTTGTCCGACAACCCTGTCACACCGCGCTGACGGCGAGGACAACACGGGGAACACTCCGCCATCTTGATTGTTTACCTTCGTTCGTGTGCGGCGCGGAATCGCTGCAAATGTGACTCTACAAAGTGCTAGTGCGTTTGACGGGCCGGGAATTACCACGGTACGACATCAACCAGTGACTGTGATTAGAAAACTTGACACGGGGAGTATTTTCCGCTCTTTATTTCATCGAAATGTTCTTCATTCGCTGACAAAGCAGATAGCCCTAACCGAGGAAAGTGACATCGCTGATATATGTTCGGGATTTACGCCACCGTATGAAGTGGTTCTGTCCGGTTCTTTCATGCAATTCCTATTTCTACTGTAAAATTGAGTTAGCACCGGCAGTACCCCAAAGCGTCTTTTGTAACGTGGTGTTGAGCTGAACTGACAGTGCTTCGAAATTGCGACACCGACACCATCGGCCTTCATAACAATCGGGGAAATAAATATTTTTCGACGCTGTCTACTTGCCTACCGCCTGCTATGTGATCGCTTCATTCCCCCAAAACGTCCTGGGTATTTTTAAAACAAATCAGGTGTCTGGTAGTGGCTGTTTCCAAATTCCAAGCATCAACAATCCTGATCAAAGTGGTCGTTTTATAGTTCGAATTTTTTTAATTTTTGGTTTTCTGGATTATTTTTATTATACTTTATTAGTGGGTGAGTAGGCATGCCATTTTATTTTACTATCAGTAATGTGAGCTGGTCTCTCGGCAGTTCTAATTTCAAAACCAGTCTGAACGTTCACGACCGTAGCTGTGACCATTTCGAAAATCGCTTTCCGTAACTACGCAGCAAAAACATTAATCGAAAATATTTTAGTTGCACGCCAGCTCTAATTATTCTTAAATAACGTTTTCCAAGCCTTTTTTGAGTAAGACGTTATTGATAGGGGACTAGCTCTACCATCGAAGCTATCTATGTTGTCGTGTTGCCGGCCCGAAATTCGCTCAGCCAGCGATCAGGGCAACACACGTTGTCCAACACAAGTTGCTGCTGTTTTTGTTGCCGAAAGCTGTCATACCAAGGCAACATTTTAGTTGTCGTCCATGTTGTCGTGCTGTTGCCGCGATGTGACAGGTTTGTCGGACAACACGGGGAGCGAGCAACAAGTTGCCCGACTGTTGGACAACGTGTTGTGTTGCTGTTGCCGTCGTGCTGCCTCAGTGTGACAGGGCCTTAAGTGCTCTGGTTGGGCGTGCTTGCGCGTTCTCACTTGTGTTAGCATGGACAGGAAGCTCGCGCTGAAGGCGGAGCTTCTTGTCTCAGCTAAAGGAGGGACGGAGTATAGACCTATTGCTATATTACCCAAGCATCAAGGAGAATGCAGGGATTGGTGTTCCACGCGCCGCACGTGCTGGCCTCAGCAGTAGTAACTTTTCTAAAGCAAATACCTAAAACATATGGCATCTTGCACGCGCGTTCGTCAACGCTCTATTTTGGGAATTTACTTCGAATATTTTATACGGAGAAGGTGTGCACGTGTGGCGCGTGGAACACCAATCCCTGCATTCTCCTTGATGCTTGGGTAATATAGCAAATGATCTATTGGCGACATGAGCGATCGAAAGTGTCGCTGTGGTCGGCCCACCACAATTGGCCGAATGCTGACTATGACGTCAGCAAAGGATTTCTCAGCGACGCAAATAAGAGGAATGTAACAATTTCAATTTTGACGGTGTTGGCAGTGTTGCTTTGAGAGCGCTATGATTTCAGGCTTCCATTATGCCCATTACAAACACCATCGAACCTGTTGTTCACGAGGTTATGACGTCACGAAAGGTAACCGAACGAGGGCGCCACCGAAACATCTTTGCCGCTAATTAGAGCTTCATCATTGATCTCTATAATAGGGGGCTGGATGGCGCTTAGCCGCGCTCCGAGTTAAGGCCGGTTCTCATATGCAGCGAAGCGCTGATGCAGCGCTGTTCATCTGTCGTCAGCTACTTATCGTCTGCCATGAATAACAGTTTTGATGGTGCGATACGAAGCTGGTGAATGATGACGTCAGCACGCGCTTAGCGCGAGGTCAGCGCTAGGCTTGTAGCGCTCCGCTGCATGTGTGAACAGGCCTTTAGAATGCCTTTATTCATACGCGCGCTTTTGCTTGAGTGGTGACATCTCAGCCATTTTTCCGCCCAATCGTTTTTGTAGCGTTAGCTACACTGGCCGAGGTTGAGCAGTTTCGCGTGGCTCTCATAATGAGCTGTACTCCGTGCTGCGCAAGCGCGAGGAGCAGTGACGTCACACGGCGCACAGCTGGCGGGGCGGAGCCGCCGTCACCGCGGGCACCGCTGCCATCGCGCGCGCCTCGCCAATCTGCGCAAGCGCGAGGAGCAGTGACGTCATACGGCGCACAGCTGGCGTGCCGGAGCCGCCACCGCCGCGGGCTCTACCGCCACCGCGCGCGCGTCGCCGGTCTTCGCATTTCAGAGGAGTGACGTCATAGCCGCGGCAGACGCACTGGCGCCGCCGCGTGTCCAGCCGTGTGCCTCCGTTGCGCAGTAGCCAAGTCTGACGCTGCACCGGAGCTGCTTGATAGCGCCTCTCATTTTGTGCGCATAAGCTCACCCTACGTATATGCTGGCATAGGTGAGCTAAGCCACCGCTATTTTTTTTAATGCATTTTGAAGTTCGCGCAATCCGGTGTCACTTAGCTTGAGCGTGTAGCTTTGGCTAATGCGTAGACGCCATCTTACCGCCCAAGCCGCGCACCGAGTGCGCGTGAGTGCGGGCACATTCAGGGCAACAATGGATGTCTTGACCCTGAGACAGCCTGACATGTAGGCACCGTACTCCGAGTCGGTCGCGAGTGAAGCAACCGGAAGTTCGATGTTTGTCCCGGAAGTCGAGTGTCTGCTGGGTTTATAGAAAATTTAGTTAATGTTTTGGTTCACGCTTTCTTGCATGTTTGCGTGGGTTTTAATAATCACTTTTAATATTCAATCTTGAGTATGAGACATTTGAACGTGGTGCATGTGCAGTTGATCAACTAAAATCGCGAAATTCTCACACATCAAATGGCTCCCAAGAAGACTTCTCGGGACTGCATGAACTGTCATCGCAAAACATGCAGGCTCTTTTGATATAACAAAAGCAAAGCAAGCGCCTTGGACACTGTTTGGACCACCGATCGTAAGAGCGGGAAAGCCTGTCAAGCGCCCACTTCCGGGAAAAGCCGCTTATTTCCGGTGGCTTTACACCTCTTTGCCCAATGCGCCATCAAGCCCTCTCGTGGAGATCAGTCAGTCCCACTCACTAGTTTGACTGAACGCAATGCAAATTAAAACAAAAATGTCCAAAAACGCTTTGATGGGCGTATTTAAGCTGAGATTGAAGCCAGAGCTACAAGCGCGAGGTAGCCCGCGCTCCTGGCTTTGAGACGTGCATTTTACGGAAGAATGTTTCAAAGCCGTGCTCTCGTGCTCACGTGCTCCTCACAGATGATGCAGAGTTTTGCCGAAACAAACGAGTTGCATGCTCGCAGCTGCGCATGCAGGTCGGGCGCTCGGGTTGAGCTTGGGCCACGGGCTGTTCGCCGCCGGTCTTGGCTGAAAATCTAGGCGAGCTACATTTTGTACGTCCGGCGTCTGGCTCCGAGGTTGGCACCACGTTCGAACCATTCAAGCGTATTTCGTGAACACCGAACTTGCTGATGTTCTTTGTTGGTAGCGCACTCGAATTTTCAGCGTTTGCAAGTGCGTCATTTGTGTACAGATGAAGTGGCACACGGAACTGACGCCTTGACATCACGTATTGAGTTTGGCGGCGTTCATCGCTTGCTTGTCGCATGGAAGTTCGGTTTCCGACGAATACGCAGCGGCGTGTGGTAAGAGAGATTTGCAGCGCCAATCTTGATTTTAATCTTTGCTCCACTGAGTTCGGCCTTTAGATGCGAGCCTGTAATGAGTAGCGTCAGATTATAAGCACGAATCACGGTCGAAGGTAGAAAGAGCTTCTCACCTTGGTGCCATTTTCAGCACTTGTATGTACGGTCCGTGCTTTGCTCCCTTTCAGAATGAACAAACACGTGCGTTCTGTGCTGTGAAGATCGCATGTCGAGGAGTGCGACCTTCGCATCCCAGAATTTTGTAAACGAAGAGTTTCTTCAGGGCCGATTCTCAACATTCGTGCGTAGGGCGGGTGCTTTGCTCACTTTTTGAAACGAAGAAGTATTATAGCAATCGCGGTTGTGACTTCGTAAGAGAAAAAAATGGTGTATGTATATTTATACAGTTTGAACTTAGTCTGCCTCAACGGCCGATTTGTCCATCAGATGTTGATGATCATTTTAGCCAGTGCGATACAAACGTACTCCATTCGGCAGCAGACATCTAAAGTAAAAATTCAATACAAATGGCACTTCGCACGCGTCTATCAATGTCCAAATCTGGATGTTTGGATATTTAGCACCGATAAATCGATCACGTGCAGCGCTTGTACTTACATTCAGAGCATTATTTTTGATGCTTGTGTAAATTAATCTTCGTCCAGAAGCAGCCGATGCTACAAGCACAAGCATGGGACCCTCAACAGTGCTCGCACTGCACCAGCGCGCGTGTTTGGCAGGGACGCTGAAAGCCCGGAGCTCGCGCTTGTAGCATCGGCTGCATCTGAACTTCAGCTGAAACAAAGTAAAACAAAAATACCTATACCGCTACTATACTCCGTTTCATCTTATGTTGTACCGCAGAGAAGGCTAGAAGCGCGAGCTCATAGCGTTGGAAGCTGCTCTTGACGCACGAGAGCTTGTGCCGCCGAGATGTGCCCTAGAGCAAGGAGCTCGCGCTTGTAGCCTTTCCTGCGGTACATCATAAGGTGAAACAGAGTATAGCCCCGTGCGCGACCGAAAGCGTCGCTGTGGTCGGCCTTCCACGATTGGCCGAACGCTGACTATGACGTCAGAAAAGGATTTATCATCGACGGAAATAAGAGGAATGAAAGAACTTTAATTTTGACGGTCTTGGGAGTGTTCCTTTGAGAGCGCAATGATTTCAAGCTTTCCACCATGCTATTTACAAACACCATCGAACTTGTTGTTCGCAAGGTAATGACGTCACAAGGGGGAACCATAGGAGAGCGCCACCAAAACGTCTCGCCGCTAATAGGCTGCCAGTGTGAGCTATTTGTTAAAGGACGCACTTCGACTGGATGAACTATTTCTCAGTAGGAACATCCCGTCAAAGATAATGCTATGGGCTCGAAAGTCTCGCTTTCAGAAAATATCAGCATTAAAGTACATGGCATTTTCTTAGACTGGCGTTGCAAATATTGCAAAAAAACAAACAAACACAACTTTCATGTGAATATTGTTTCGAGATATATTAAGTTTGATAAATTCCTCTTGTGAATTGCGCAATGGGAGAGACGGTTCGCTTTCTCTAATGTTTTACTAAAAATGCCAGCAGGATTGTGGGGCGGTGCAAGTTTCATTCTTGTTGTCATAACATGTGAAGGCCCAAAAGATGTGCGAAACACCAAGTTCACAAAAAGTAGGGATCACAAAATAAAATATCTTTCCCAGCCTCCCCGCCTCCCCCCCCCCCTTCTTTTGGCGTCCTTGGCTCTCGACCTTTCTTAGGCGGGCTATTCTGCCCCCCCCCGCCCCACAGACACACACACACTCAAATGAGTTTTGAGACCACTGCCCTAGAGTGGGACAGTGATAGACGCCGTTTCTTACAAAAATATAGACGCTGAAGCATAAAATTAGCCCCATTTTCCTCTTTTCCTACCGTTCTTCAGTCTAATTATCATGAGTTTGAAAGTTCCATATTGTCATCTGAGAGGAAAACGTGTTTTGCTGCACACGTTATCGTGGCCGGCAATGAACGATCGAGAAAAACAGATCCATGATTTTAAAATCCTTCCCCGACTTTATTCTTTTTTGTGTGTGTGTGTGTGTGTGAACAGTGCACATGTACCGTTTCGTCTGCGGAAATTGATGTCTTGCGTGGTTTGAAACCATTAAGGGACGATAGGGAAAACGAGGTACCTTCCGCAAACGATTTATCCTATATTAAAAATTAGGTGGCCCATGTTTAAAAAAGGAAGAGAAAATGCCGTTTTCTTTCCCCAATTAGGTTTGAAGAAGTTTGTTCCAGGGAAGTATTTGAGTGACCATATTTTCTTCCTAGTTTTTTTAACGGTATGAAATGAAACCACGCAAAAACAACAAATTGCTAAAAAAATGTTGTTACGGATGTACTTTTTTATACATACTCAGTTTACCCCACTTCGGAAGAAAACGTTTTTTCTTTCCAGTTCCTTTTTATTAGAGCATAGATAAATATAGACAATTTTAAACACGCCTAAAAATAGCGGTGAACGATGAACGAGTAAACGTTTTAGTTTTATAAAAAATACAATAACCAAACAATTATTGAAAACACCTTTAATTTTTGCTTTAAGGCTGCGGTCCCACGGCAGCCATCTTGAACAAGGCGTTAGTTCAACCAATAGATGGCGACACGCACCCGTGGGGTGGCCGAAATATTGGTTCACGGTGGGATGGCTCGAGCACCATCACGTTCCCCTCGTGGCCTTGCTCGCGCCGCTGCCAGCTGTGCTCAGCTGGCTCAATAGCGTGGCCCAGCAAACTCATGTATGCGAGAATGTCAGGCTGATATAGGGACATACGGTTCGGTGGTTGCCACGGGCTTTCGCAATAAATCTTACCAAGAAGGAATCAATTGTTGATTGACGTGTCAATATTCTGTCAATGAAGAATTCTTCTGCAGGAATGCACGCTCAGTAGACTCAATCTTCCAAGACACCAGTGGAAGCGGACGTCTAGTAAACTGCTTCGCGATTTACGGTATTTAGCTCGCCATTATAATGACGACTGAAAAGTGACGTCACGAAATATTGTGTTTCACGGGATCCGGAAGATGTTGTAAAGGTTGTAACTTTATAGTTCCCAGAAAACAAACGGCCGTTGCAATATTTTCGGAAGTACCGACACACATTATGTTGTAAGTACAGCTTTGGAGGAATATGATGAAAAGCATCAGTATAAATAGGAAGACGTTTATTTGCGATGAAGACGCTATTATTGAGCGGCGTTTAGTGACGGCAAGTGATGAGCGTTCGGGAATTTATAAGTTCACATGATTGCTAACTATGGACATGCGGACAATGAAGACCTGTTTTGTCGGGAGATGGAGTTGCGGTGATGACCTGATATTGGACGACTCGTGGCAGACGAACAAGCAAGTTTCTTCTCAGCGAATGGGTAGCGTCAAGTGTCAAGCACCGCACGTCGCTACCGACGTTGTCGACGTTTCGAGCACTTACCGCTTTCGACAAAAGTGTTGGCACCTGGGCTAACTTTGTGGAAAGACTCGAAGTCTTCCTCGAGTCCAGTGCCATAATGAACAGTAACTGAAAACGATCCACTATTCAGTTGGTGGGTGGCGATACGTATCCGCATCTGCGGAGTCATGGTCGATGCGTACTATAAGTGATTGGAAGTTTGCACGATGCATGCCACGACGTCCAAACGTGTGATTGACGTTCTACGCTCTCTTTTCTCTACTTTTGGCCTACCGAGAATACTTTTCTCTGATAACGCGCCGAATCTTCTTTCAAATAAAATATACAAGTTTTTTTAGAAAAATAAAAACGGCATCAGGTACCACATTAGTGCACCATACCATCCTGCAACTAGCGGGCAAGCAGAACAGATTGTGTGTGAAACGAAGAAAGCCCTCTTGAAGCTTACGAAAGAAGCAGTTCAGTGAAGAATCGCCAGGTTCTTGTTCCGGCAGCACGCGACGATTCTCATCTTCCACGAGAAAAACACGAGAAACATTGTTCGGCGGACGAAGAGCCACACCCTCGATCTCATATCATACTATGGCCATGAATGAAGATCGAGAGATTCCCAGATCGGGAGTAATGGCAGATTATTCGGTCGGACAACTCGTCTATGTGAGGAACTTCACCGGAAGTCGGGCCTTCCATGTAAAACTTGAGTAGAAAAGGCTCTATGTTGGTTGACAAGAAGGTGTCATCCCTCTGAAGACGTTGGATATCAATGCCCTTGCGTGTAAATATAACGAAATCACAAAACTCTCTTTGTGTATTGTGTAACTGGCCTTGTATTTGGTAGTAGAGGCTATGGTGGTGATTTGGACCTTTCACGCCAGGCTCCTTTTTCTTATTTTTCGCCTCATGCTCCTTTGCGGTTTCAGTAGGCTTCAAGAATCTTTTGGAACGGGGACACTTTACGTCAATGAGGCCATTTGTTCCAAGTAGTCAATCAGGGAATGCTGCTAGAAATCCGTCCTTCATATTAACGAACAAGCCGCACTTCTGCACATTGCAGTTTTCCTGTTCCACGTACAGTTGTAAAGCAGCATCCTCATTGATTCTACCATATTCTGTTGCGGGTGAAGAAAGGTCTTTGGGTACACGATACTTGAAACAAGTCTGGCACTGTACGTTGTGGTTCGACACCTACTAATATCGTCGTCCTTATAGAGCCTCATAATTTAATCATTACCTCGTCACCTCATATTGCTCTTCATCAACAGTAAGTACAATAGTCTACCGCCATATTACAATCTAAGAATTGAAAAATTTAGTCGTTCAATCCTTCAATATGTTTATTAATTATATAATGTTATCACGTTACATTACTTCGAGACGATCGACGTCCATCGTCGATCTTCAAATACTTATATAAGGGGGGGGGCGATCGGTGGCTGAGTGCATGTCTATACTCCGTTTCACCTTATGTTGTACCGCAGACAAGGCTAGAAGCGCGAGCTCATAGCGTTGAGAGCTAGTCTTAACGCACGAGAGCTTGTGCCGCCGAGATGTGCCCTAGAGCAAGGAGCTCGCGCTTGTAGCCTTTCCTGCGGTACATCATAAGGTGAAACAGAGTATAACGCACACCAGCTCGGAGCACGTGGAGCGAAAGCTCGCGCTGCAGAACCCACCCCGCCAATGCCCGTTTCGATGTGGAAGAGCATCATACCGGCGTGCGGTCGTGTATCACTACTGCGTGGTGCACGTTAAAGACCCCAGGTTTGCGGTTGTACCGCACTGGCTAAATTGCTCATCTACACCTGAGACACCAGACGCCCACTAAGGCAGACTAACTTCCGGCTATATAAACATACACACAACAATTTGCAATTAGACGCACAATCACAAAGAACACAGCGTGCCGCGTCTTTTCTTTGGACCGACTTTTTTTAACCAGCGCAAGCTCGCGCGTTCTCTCTTTTGAGACGGTTAGAACTAACGTTGATTAGAACAGTGGCACATAAAACCCGCGTTTCTCCTACCCGGCCGCTTCTTCGTCTCATTATGTGTAGGTGGTTAAAACTAAATAAGCTATAATAATGGTGTATTATTCATATTTAGTTTCAGTATCAGTCAGGGGAAAGGAGGTTCGCGGGAAGTAGGGCCAATAAATGAGCTGCGCTTAGAGTATCGGCACTCTCTTCCCCGACAGTGTTGTGGGCGCCGCCATTTTGGTGCTTGTGCAGAGCAGGCGCAACTGCCGATCGTCATGATTCAAAATTGCGACTTCCTCAGCATTAGATGCGGTGTTAGGAAGCTCATGTAATATTGCTTTGCTTTGTCGCAAACTGTTTAAAGTGGAGGACGGAAAAGCGTTTCTTGTGATTTCAGATACAGCTTCAAATAACTGGCAACCATGATTTTAAGCCACAATATGGCCAAGCGTCGCTACTCTGAAGCGTAGCTTATTTAATGACACTATTCATGCCATTGTTCAAGAAGGTTGTAATACCTGGAGGGGCCATGACGTGAGCCCCGTGGATTCCACAAGCCATTACCTTTTGACACCTGCCTCTTCCTCATCGTTCCCTCTAGTGCCAGTAAATTAGCTACGCTTCAGAGTAATGACACTTGACCATATTGTGACTTAAAATCATGGTTACCAGTTATCTGAAGCTTCATCTAAAATCACAGGAAACGCTTTTCCGGCCTCCACGAATGTTTAAACAACCCGCGACAGAGCATTGCAATATTGCGTCAGCTTCCTAGCACCGCATCTAATGCTGAGGAAGTCGTACTTTTGGATCATGACGATCGGCAGTGGCGTTTGCTCTGAACAAGACCCAAAATGGCGGCGCCCAAAACACTTTTGGGGAACGGAGTGCCGATGCTTTAAGCGCAGCTCATTTAGTGACTCTAGGCATGAAGTGAACTCGGGTGTATTCTTTCCCTCTTCGTCTTTATCGTTTATTGATTTCAATTATATCGAATAATGAACACTTTATATCACGCTACGCTTGTGTAATTATTTGTCTTAGATTTATTAACCTGACCCAGTACTTAAACCGTTCATTTATCGATAGTAAATCTTCAAATATATTTTCTAAATGTGAAGGTAAAACGACACGGAGATTGATGATGATACAGACGCCAACGCCGCCCTCGAAAATCTGTTGAACTTAGAAATCAGCAGTTTTGTTTGCCATCCGCCAGGTAGCGCTACAAAACACCCAAACAGTTTTTAATTGTTTTTAAAATTAGCTAAGCTCTACAACTATCAAGAAACCCAAGCAAGATCATTGGGAAAATCTAATACATCGCAATGTATATCTATTCCATACAATAAATGTTATTAGATGCCAATAAATCTGTTTGATGTCCAAAAAAGATGTGCGTCAAAAACAGGTAAGTTTGAAGGGCTCCCGGAGCGTTATTACTTTGAATATAAAAAAAAGCCACCGTCCACCTCTTGGGCAACTCTCGTAGTTCTAGATGTTATCAAAGATTTTTCTATAGTTTAATTAGTTACTCAGCGGCATTTGAATTGCCATGACTCGAAGCACAAAAAAGTGCTACGTTTGATATAGAATATCTAAACAAAACAATTTTACACAACATTAAATTTTTTTCTGCATATTACCAATTATAAGCACTACATCTGTAGCTAATTTAATTGCCCTAGCGCTTGTCATTAAAAACATATTTGTGCTGAAAAATGTCAATTTTAGGGCAATATTTGGAGAGCTGAAAAAAACAAAGTAGTGCAAATAGCAAAAAAGTATACCGTTACATTCTGCTCCGACATCGTCTTAACAAAACTGCTTTATTGGAACCGTGTTATCTTTAATGAATTGTTCATAAAACATGAACCAGCGGAGCAAGTGAGGGTCCGCGCCATCATATTCGCAACGCTACAAATGCGCATGAACAGTATAAACCAATACATACATAATATCAAATGAAAGAGGATTGCATTGCCTTTCGAATGACACCAATCCCACAAAACAGTATTTAAAAGGAGATGAGTAATGACCTGCCAAAAAGTACCTAAACTGCCATATTCAGTGGGACCGTGGCCTTAAATAGAGCCCCTGTCAAACCTGAAGACACCACCATATTCCATAAGAATCAATAACAGTCGTCAATTGATTTTCATTTCAAAAAGTTTATATATTCCACTGGGGGGGGGGGTTGTGGGGATATTTATACAGCGTGTAGTTGGTCAGCCATTTAAAGTTGCGACGAGTCATTCGCTGTGAATGAGCAATTTAGCCAGTGCAGTATAACCGCTGGCCTGGGGTCTTTAACGTGCACCACGCAGTAGTGATACACGACCGCACGCCGGTACGATGCTCATCCAGATCGAAACGGGCAGGGGTGGGGATTCAGCCCAGGATCCCTGGGTTCTGCAGCGCGAGCTTTCGCTCCACGTGCTCCGAGCTGGTGTGCGCTAGCCCACTCGGTCACCGATCCCCCCTATTCGACTGTGTTTTGTAGTTACGTTTGAGGTCGAGGTTACACACAAATATTTGATTGGATGCTGTTGTAGCGGCACGCGACAACGTGCAAAGTTGACGAAGAACCCAATCACGAGAGAATATCTCCATTTGCGTGCTGGACACTGGACCTTCAGCTTGTGAGGGACAAGGATAGGGGATTGGTGGCCGAGTGGGCTAGCTCACACCAGCTCGGAGCACATGGAGCGAAAGCTCGCGCTGCAGAACCCAGGAATCCTGGGTACAATCCCCACCCCTGCTCGTTTCGATCTGGATGAGCATCGTACCGGCGTGCGGTCGTATATCACTACTTCACGGTGCACGTTAAATACCTTAGGCAAGCGGTTGTACTGTACTGGCTAAATTGTTCATCTTCAGCTGGGAGACAAGTCGCCCTTTGAGGCAGACTAAGGTATAGGCTGTATAAACATTCACACCACCCAATGTTTGGGAGACAAGCAGCCGAACGTCACGCGGACAAACGGCGCCGCTGGTGGGAAGAAGAAAAGGAAGAGGGAGACAAGAAGACAAGGCTCGTGGCGCGGCGAAGCGCGCGTGGTAGAACGAGGACCCAAGACAAAAGGTCGAAGACATCGTGCTGAGAGCAAGAGCTGCACCACTGCCAGCCTCGGCTCACCCCCTAGGACTCAACGACACATAAGTATTGATTAAACCTTTCTGCGATGATAGCGCTTCCCCGTGTGACTTCCTCGGAGCGAATGGAACTCGGCCTGATCGGGTGACATTGACAGGCGACCCACAAGCTACATAGTCTGCATTCTACAACCGATTATTACTGTGCCTTTTTGTAAATAATGTAAAATACAAATTTGTTAGCAACCGAGAACGCCTCCTCGCTACAAACTGGTGACCCGGAGCTAGGGAACAAGACCTCCTACCCGCCTAGTGTCTTCCTTCAACCGATGAGCTTACTTTAGAACATCTCCTCTCATTTGGAACGATGACCGTCATTCAAGCTTCCGCGTCGTCGGGCGACCTAACAACGCTCGCTGTCGCTGCAGTCAACTTCAAGATGCCGAAATTCTGGGCTGCCGATTCGGAACTCTGGCTCCTCGCGAATGAGTCGACCTTCCGAAGGAACCACAAAATAACATCGTCCTTAACGAAGTTCGACCATGTCATTTCCACTTTGCCACAGTCATCAGCAGCAATAGTTTGGGACATTCTTCGTGCTCCACGAGAAGACCAGCCCTACGAGCACTTGAAGAGGGAACTCATTCGGGGAACAACAGAGTCGGAACACCGCTGAACGCAGCAGCGCCTGACGGCCGAGGAACTAGGTGACAGAAAGCCGCCAGAATCGCTACGACGCTTCTCGGAGAGAAATCACCGAACATGAAGACAACAATTCTGAGATAACTTTTTTTTCCAGAGCCTCCCACGTCCAGTCTGCATGATACTGAGTTCATCGACTACCGACTTCACCGCCACGTTGGCTCGGATGGCCGATGAAATCATGATTGCAGGCTTCCCAACCATCTCCGCTGTGCAAGAGCTTGACACCAGGCTCCATGCCACACATTCATCTTCAGCCATGAAGGACAACATTGCCCAGCTTTTTTCTTCAATTTCACAGGTCGAAGGCAAGATATATCAACTCACAAGAGAGCCCAAAGACCTCCAAATGATTCCCTCCAGATCCTCGAACGCAAGCAGACAAACCAACGATGGACGCCACCGAGGCAAGTCTCCTGCAAAACACTAGGTCTGCTAATATCGTTACCGTCACGGCAGCGACGCCAAGGAGTGCCAGCTTCCATGTACTTACTCGGGAAATGGCAGGACCACACAATAGTGGCAGATAGTGTAGGAGGTCTCTAGTCTAACTGTGTTTTCTACGTAACCGACCGAACCACCAGGGTCCGGTACCTAGTAGACACGGGGGCAGAAATTGGCGTCGTTTTAACTACGCTGGAAGATTGACGGCATCGACAAGACACCCTGCCACTATATGCAGTGACTGCTCGCCAATTAAGACGTACGAACAAAAGTCAATTACTGTCGACATCGGCCTCAGACGGAAGTTTCGGTGGGTTTTCTTAATCGCCGACGTTCTTCAACCCATCATCGGAGCCAACTTTCTCCGACATTTCGCGCTCATGGTAGATGTGAAGTGGCGAAAAGTGCTTCACGACACAGCGATTCGTCTAACCATTCAAGGAATGTCGGCGAAGGTCGTCGAAGAGGCACCCAGACTCCCTCAAGTGAAGCCCTCTTCCCAATGGAAGGATATCCTTGGTGAATTCTACATCTTGTTTCGTCTAACTTCAATGGACACACCAGTAAAAACCCAGTGACCAACAATATCAAGATGAAAGGACCTCCAGTGTTTGCTCGACCTAGACACCTCACTCAAGAACGTCTGCGGACATTGAAGCCGAAATTTGAGCACATGTTCAAACTTGGCTACTTCCGGCCTTCTTCCAGTTCCTGGTCTTCGGCCCTCCACATGGCACCAAAGACGAGTGGCGACTGGCGTCAAAGCGGGGATTACAGATGCTTCAACCAGAGAACCATAGGCGTAGACTACGGGGGGGGGGGGGCATCGGGGTTCGTGCCCCCCTGGTGAAATCCTGGGGGAGGGCAGAGCCCCCCCCCCCCCTGGGCCCGGGCCATGATCCTTACCAAGAAGCTGTTTACGTGCCATGTAACGAGCTTCTAGTAGTGGCATGAAAACAAAATAACGCCCACGTTGCCTTTATTGACAAAATACATGGGAAATGGAATCCCAGCGCGCTTTCGTTAGCTTCAATCTCCAGTTCTGGCGAGAAGGTAACGCGCAGCAGCACCCCCCCCCCCCCTTCCCGGAGAACTTCTCAGCCTGCCCCACCCGGGAAAATGGAAAGTCTACGCCGCTGCAGAGAACGGTCCCCAATCCTGACCCGATTCCTCACATACAGGATTTTACCGGCGCCTTACATGAGGCAACCATCCTCAGTAAGGTAAACCTGGTGAAAGCATACCACCCAATGTCTGTGGAACCAGCCGATATCTTGATTACCACCATTAAACTCCATTCGGCATATTCGAGTACTTGCAAATGCTGTTTGGTCTCCGCAACGCTGCCCATACCTTCCAAAGGATCATCGACCAAGTCCTACGCGGGGTGACATTCACTTTCGCATACAAAGACGACATCCTTGCTTTCAGTGACAACAAGGAAGACCATGCAGACCACCTATGTCTGCTCTTCACTCGCCTCGCAAACTCTGGTATAATTGTCAACCCTGCAAAGTGTATGTTCGGCGTCGAGGACCTGAATTTCCTGGGCCACCATGTCGACAGTCACGGCATACGTCCGCTACCAGAGAGAGTAGTAGAAAATTCGCAAATTCCCGTAACGTACCACAACAAAGAAACCCTGCGTGTTGCTCGGGCGCGTGAACTTTTACAGGCGCGTTGTTCCTCAGTGTGCTAAAATCCTCCAGGCCCTACATGACCTCCTGCAGGGAACTCCAAGTAAAAACACCATTCCAACTTGGACACCCGCTGCTGACGCAGCGTTTTCCGCCATCAAGGAGGAACTTCAAGAGCTACACTATTGACTGGTGGGAGCAGTACAGACTGAATTTTAGAGATAACTGCTTATCTATTTATTCGAATTACCAAATACTCGAATTTGAAAACTGGACAACCGGTTGTTTCAATAAGCGGTTACATTAT
Organism: Ixodes ricinus; assembly: GCA_037355805.1. NCBI lineage: Eukaryota > Metazoa > Arthropoda > Arachnida > Ixodida > Ixodidae > Ixodes > Ixodes ricinus. The sequence goes on along the minus strand of JAZHYW010002444.1, from coordinate 89,478 downwards.
TCGGTTATTCGGGTATTTAAATATGCGGATATTCGAATATTTATTTTAGTATAAATTGTTGTGTACCGGAGTCGGTACAAAATAAACGGTACAGAAGCGCCCTCTATGTAGTTTGATTGCATCGCCATACGCACAAAAAGTAGTACAAATAAAATAAAAGCTTTATTAATATTGTCCATTAGATAAAACTGAATAATCCGGGTAATCGGATAACCAGTTTGCCAAACCGGTTCTTCGTATTCGAAAATCGGAATTATTTATTTTTTATTTATTATAATTATTCCGTGCCTCAGAACGACTGAAGTCAGTCTTGGTATGAGGCACATGCGTACAGTGAACAAAACACATGCTGGAATGCTACATGACTATGAATCATAGAGTGACATTTCAAGATCACGTTTAAAAGAGATGTAATCTGTAAAAGCATCTAAAGAAGATTTCGATGAAATGTCATTAAAACAGAGCTGCATACGGGTGGTCGGACAGAGCTTCTCCTGTGAATCAGGATAAAACAAGCATGCGTGTCGGCTGAAACGTACCGGAACATGAAAATTAAAAGAACATACCAAGCTGCTATCTATCTGGCCATGAATTATCTTGTGCATCAGTAGTAAATCTCTCGCAGTTCTTCGACTTGATAACTTTTGTAAGCCGAGATTCCCGAGTATGTAGGCATAGTCGTAGTGGCACCTACGTTGAAAGTATCGGTCGTAAACAATTCTAATAAACCTCTTCTGAACATTTTCAATCTGTAAAGCATCCGTCATTGTAATAGAATTCCACACAACACTTGCAAACTCAAGCCGTGAACGAATAATGCTAGAAAATAATCGAATAATACATATTGGGCTTGAAAACTCTCGGGTTAGTCGCGAGATCACGCACAGCAACCTTATAGTTGAACCCACAATCTGAGAGACATGATGAGAAAAAGAGAGATGACTGTCGAAATAAACACCGAGGTCACGAACCACTGACACACGTAATATAACAATGGAATCAAGAAAATAGTCGTTAGAAATCGCCTCCCGTCTTCTACACATTGATAGCACTTTCGTTTTATCGGGATTAATCAACAAAAAGTTTGACGAACACCATTCCTTCACTCGTGACACATCGTCCTGGAGAAGTTCACAGTCAGCGACTGATCGTACATTCAAAGATACCTTCAGATCATCTGCAAATAGCAACAACTGCGAGTTCTTTACGCACAATACAACATCATTAATGAATATAAGAAACAAAAGTGGCCCCAGGTTAGCCCCTGTGGGACATCGGACGAAGGAACAAACGTGTCAGAAAAACTGTCACCAATTCGCACACTGCTTTTACGATCAGTAAGATAAGACTGAAACCACTCGGTAAGTACGCGAGAAACACCATACAGAGAGAGCTTATGCAAAAGTAATTTATGATTTACTCTGTCAAAAGCTTTGGTCATGTCGAAGTAGACGGAATAACCGGATAACCGGCTTGGAAAGCCGAATTCACTTTCCTTCGGTTTAACCGGATATCCGGTTTGACGGATAGTTGCGTGCTCTCTACTCTATCTGATTGTCCCACTCTTAACACGCCGTCTGTGTTCTTAATGTCACTCAACATCCCAGTCACTGCGCTAGACGTCTTGCTAACTGCTGGTAGAGCACTCACGTTGGAGCTGTCCTCCAGCAGAGTATAAAGGAACATTGAAACTTAAGCATTCTTCTCAAAAAAGTTGTTACCCACTGAGTGCCGCTGTAGCACCTTCGGAAGGGAATTCCTCGGAATCTACCATGCCATAAAACACTTCCGCTACTTCTTTGAGAGACGGTCATTTTTTTGTGACGACAGATCACAAGCCGCTCACGCATGCTTTACATCTAGCAGGGAAACACACACGCCAGAGAAATTTCGTCAAATGGGTTACGCCATAGACTTCACAACGGGCATCCGCTTTCTACCAGGCAAAGAAAACTCCGTAGCAAACGCACTCTCTCAATTTGGCGTGAACACCTGCTCTACCGAACGGAACGCTGTCAGCTACACAGATCTAGCAGCAGCGCAGAGCACAAATACAGCTCTACAACATTTGCAAGAAAAGACATCGCTAAACCTCCGAGACACGAAGATCCCGGAATGCAGAGCAACCTGTCTCTGCGATATTTCGACATAAAAACCAAGACCATATATTCCCGATAATTTCCGGAAATCTATTTTTGGAAGCAATTCACTGACTTTCACACCCAGGGATTCGAGTCACATAACATATGAGAACTGCTCGATTCATCTGACCCGAGATCAACGCCGACATTTGCAACTGGACACGCGCGTGTGCACAATGTCAGCGCGAGAAAGTTGGTCGGCACACGACTACAACGCTCGGCAAGTGTTCACCTCCCGTTAGGCGCTTCAGCAACATCCATCTCAACATAGAGGTGTCACTTCCGCCAGCCGACGATTGAAGGTAAATATTGACCTGCATCGACCGTTTCATGAAGTTTCCTGAAGCAACATCCATCAAGTCCATTAAAGCAGAAGCCGTAGCAAGGGCCTTCTTCAGCATGTCGGTTAGCCGTTTCGGAATACTAACCACATCACGACAAACCGAAAAAGACAATTCAAGTTCATACCCTTCCAAAACCTCTCACGGCTGCTATGTACAAGGCATATTCATAATACGTTATATCACCCGATCTAAAACGGAATGGTGGAACGATTTTACAGACAGCTAAAGACCAGTTTGAAGAGGAAAGGTGCAGCCGCACCTTGGACAGAAACTTTGACACTCGTCATGCTCGAACTACGCACCTCACTAAAAAGTTACCTGGGATGCAGTACAGCAGAAAGAGTGTACGGCATGCCCCTGTGGATTCCTGGTGAGTTTCTCACACGTTTCCCCAAGATTTAAACCACCACGACCAAGGACTACGCAAGTCGTCTACTCTCCTCATTCGAAAAACTGCGAACTATGCCCACATGACAGCGCAACACTCGCAAAGTGTTCCTCGGCCTGGAACCCACGCCGCACCCACGTGTTCATGCGCACAAACGCCGTGAAGCGACCGCTGCAGAACCCACATAAAGGACCGTTTAAAGTTTTAAAAAGAGGTGAAAAGTACTGCACCGTGCTCGTCAATGAACTGAGTGAACGTCAATGAAATGAGTGAGGCTATAATTTCACTCGACAGGCTAAAATCAGCGCATCTCGAGCAACCCCAAGCACACAAAACGCAATCCATAGTACAACGCGTACAATTCAAAGGAACTCCTGAACGCTCGCCTCCTGGACTTCCTCGCTAAAAAAAAGGGCGGGGGGGGGGGGGGGGGTACCCGTTCATGTCACTACGTCTGAAAGCAAGAAAACATAAAAATAAAATTGTATTTCTGGTGTATTATTTCTGTATAAAATTGTATTTCTGGAGTATTATATATATCTAAATTCGAAGCATTTATATGTCCTCTGTGCCGCCATGTTGTCGCCTGACGTCACCTTGTCACGGTACGTTATGGCACGTGACGCCATGGTATCATGTGACCTCACGATTTTATTTGGCGTCAGAGTTTTCTGGTGACGTGATGATGTCAGCCGACGTCACGGTGTCACGTGTTGCCATGTGGCGTGGCGTGGCGTGAGAGCATGACGTAAGTGTCTTGACCGTCACGCTGACGACGGTGATCACGTGACACCATGACGTCATCGAGGCTAGATTCCAGGCGCGTACACTAAAATGCGAAAGGTTGACGTTATCAATGCATTTAAAAACGCAAAATCACGCGAACGCACCCAGCTTGATAGGTTTATTCTGCTCTAACAAGCGCACAGCAAGACAACGGACGTGAATTTGCGCGATCGGCGCACTTTGACTGGCACCCTAAACTCGTAGTGTAGGGTGCGCTCTCACTTAGGTGCGACGCAATACGAGGATAATTAGAAAATCATCCGCACTCTGACTTTATAATTTATTTTAATCTAAATATTTCCAACCCCAAGCCTGTTATGAATTATTGCTTATACTTCGTTTCAGCTTGGGTCCAGACGCAGGCGATGCTACAAGCGCGAGCTCCGGGCTTTCAGCGTCCCTGCCAAGCACGCGCGCTCGTGCAATGCAAGCACTGTTCAGGGCCACACGCTCGCGCTCGTAGAATCGGCTGCGTCTGGACCCAAGCTGAAACGAAGTATAGGCAATGCCTTGACTGAGTGGAAAATGATTTTTCACATTATCTTCTGTCACTCGTCTATCCGGCAGAATTAGTTCATTTGCACGCCAAATGTCGTCATCTGTTATGAACTCCGACGGGCGTCCGGTGCCTTCTTTACGGCTGACACTTGTGAGTCCTTCCTTAAACTTTAGCATACGTTCAAGCACGCTTATTTGCAACAAAACACTTCCTTCACTCTGGTAACGAAGTCTTAAGGCCCGTTCACAGTCTTGCGACCGAGTGAGACCGAGAAAGACCGAACCGGTTTTTAAGCCTCTTGCGATCTCTTAGGGCCAGCTCCGCTGCTGCGGAGCTGGTCCTAAGAAGTCGCAAGAGGCTTAAAACCGGTCTGGTCTCTCTCGGTCTTACTCGGTCGCAAGAGTGTGAACGGGCCTTTAGATAAACATTTGCACCAAACACCCTCAGATAAACAAAAATCGAAGAAAAAACAATGGCTTCCTGACTTGTGAAACTCACAAGTGGGGAAGCCACTCTTTCTCGCACCTCAGTCAAAGTCACCACTGAACAGACTTAGCACGTTCAAGCCCGTCTGAAGGCACAAGAATTCAGAAGTTTACGTCTAATTATATTCTTCACGTGTCATTTTGTTTCTTTTCGTTTTGCAAAAATGTGTTATTTTATGTATCTTATAGCCTAAGCCAACTACGTCAGCCTTAAACATGGCAACCATCAAGATGATGAAAAAATACTAGACTGTCAAGGAAAACGATCAAAGAGGACCTATAGAGCAAGCGCACTGCATCGAGACAAGCACACTTCTCCTTTTCTGTCGCTTTACCCGAGAGACTGAACAAGATGGCTTCAATCACGCCACATGCGCGGCATGCGCTTTACCCTCTTGTCGCCACACTCACACAGCAGGGCTTGCACGAATGGAAGAACCACGGGGGACCTCCGCTACTTAGCAGCGGCGCTCGCTGCCTTAAGTGGATCTGCTGCGCGTGACAGCGGAGTCGGTCCTCTGAATCGGTCCCTCCGCCTCCTCATCCTTTTGCCTCACGCACGTTCCCACGGAGAGTGACAAGAAGAAGAAGCGAGCGAAGGTGGGCGAGGAGGAGAAAACGCCATTACACTGATTAAATGGCGCCTTGTTCCGTTCGCCTGAGCAGGCGGCACGGCCACGATAATCGTTTGCCAGAGGACGCGGTTCTGGAGAAACGACTGAGACGTCTGGCGTTTGTTTCTCGGCCGCCATTGTTGCTTATCTGTTGGACCAGGAGGTGGACAAGGACACCCCTCCCCCTGGTCTTTGTTCTGGCTTAATGTGGTGGTGTGTGTGTGCGTGTGTGTGTGTGTGTGTGTGTGTGTGTGTGTGTGTGTGTGTGTGTGTGTGTGTGCGTGTGTGTGTGTGTGTGTGTGTGTGTGTGTGTGTGTGTCTGCGGGCGTGCGTGCGTGCAGGCGTGTGTTCAAAGGATGGGCAGTGACAGGCGAAGAGCCATTGCGTGTCCACAGGTTCCTGTGACAGGCGGGGAGCCGTTTCGGGCGCTTTGTGGCGTGGATACGCTCAAGAACAGAAAGGGTGTTAGGGTAACTCCTTTCGGTGAGGCGTTTCTGACGCTCGGCGGTGTGGCTACGCTCAAGAGCACCATGGGTGTCAACCAACTCCATATAGGTGTACTTATCGATAGCTATTAAAGTCCCCTTCTGCGCAGAAAAGTTCCGACAACTCCGATGCACTCGTGGGATAATTCTAGGTGGCGCTAGCGTCGGAAATAAGAGAGAAGTGGAAGGGGTAGCGAACGAGGAGTACCTTTTTGTTACTTTTGTTAGGGATGCCTCTTTCTTTTGTTCGCTCCTCCTTCTGATGCGCACGCCGCCTAGATGTCTGCTACGAAATTGCGACAAGAGTTAGGCAAGTCACTACGGTTCAGGATAAAACAGTCATACAGTTACCTTGTCGCCGCAGCTTTTACGACATAAAATACGAGAGAGAGCTGTTCTTGGATGGGCAACAAGGGACGCACGAGGAATGTATTGGTATGGATGTCAAACTACAACCTACCAGAATACATTGTAATACCCCTGTTTCACGATAATTTTAAAGACCTTCGAAGTGGAGTCTTTGATAGAACCGGCGAACTACTGCAAGGCGAGGGTTACCCGCAGGGTATGCTGAGCTGATTCGCGGGTTGCACTGTCGCTTGCGCTGTAAAGGCATATGAAACGGAGCAAAAGTGGTAAGATAAGTTGGCCCTTGACAAAAAATGCCCTGTGTCTACTTGTCATCGAATCAAGTACCCCGTAAAAGTTAAGAATACAAGGAAAACATCAGGGCGGGTTCGTACAAAAACGTTCACGAAAGATTTTTGCACAAAAACGTTAATTCAACTGCCAGCACGGCGTCTACACACAACGTTAACTTGAAGTCCGTATTTGTGTGATATGTCAGGCACAATTGGCTAGAATATTAAATAACGCATCCTGGTTTCATCTCACAGCGAACTGGGAGTTACGAGGGATGATTAAGAACTATTGAAAATGCTTCTGTATAATTTTTTTTGCGAGAAGGTAGACAGGCACTCTTGTGCAGATGTTTGCGAAGGTAATACATCCGCACGTATGAACCTCCAGTTGAACCGCCGTAGTATTTAGCGTTCTGTCGCTGCGACCGAACGCACCTTATACATGTCGTTATGGCGGTTGACGGAGACCTGCTTCTGAGAGCATGGCAGAGGTGCGTAATGAATATTTGCGTTACAGTTCAGTATGTTACATGTGACACTTTTCACACAGCCCGGACTTATCGCCGTGTAAATTCTATACTCCGTTTCACCTTATGTTTTACCGCAGCGAAGGCTAGAAGCGCGAGCTCATAGCGTTGGCAGCTGCCCCTGGTGCACGAGAGCTTGTGCCGCCGAGATGTGCACTAGAGCAAGGAGCTCGCGCTTGTAGCCTTTTCCTGCGGTACAACACAAGGTGAAACAGAGTATAGGCATTGTCAAAAAAGAAACCGAAAACTGCACGTAAGGAAGTTTTCTTGTATAGATTATGGGAATAAAGACGCGGCCGCAACGCTACAATCAAAGTCGCAAGATTTTGTTTACATTTTTTTATTTCTTGTGCAAACGTTTGAAACAATATATTGAATATAAAAAACGCTACATTGAAATAAAAAAAATCAAAATTTGTTGATTCACTTAATTTCAAATAAAACAATAGCCTCCCTAAATTTCGCCCTCGTAGTTACACTCAGTTTCATACATGCTGCACAACTGTGGCTAAGCTGCTGAAGCGATTGCGTGGATGTATCGACACGTAGGTAACATTTTATTGGCACGTGGTTTCTTTGGAACATATGGTAATACGGTTCCGTTTTTAAACGATGCCTTATTTTTATTTCCTCTTACTACACTGCATAGTCTTACATATGAAGATTACGCTCGTTACTTATCCAAGCTCACTTTCCCTTTATTGGAGTATGTCCCGTAAATGTTCCTGTATAACCTTAGCTATAACCCCTACACTGAATTTCTCGTTGTTTTTAGCATTGTACATGCAAATCGCACAACATTTTTATTGTCTACTTTTCTTATCTAGCTTCAGCATTAATACTGTTCATATATTTTTCTCACTACTTGAATACTTCTTTACTATAAATGGCATACACTCGCAGCATCTACTGGTGTCTTTCAGGTTAAGCCGCATATCTGGTCTTCAGTGTAATTATGAATGTGTTTCTCTTGGTGTGCGAAATATTTCTTTATTTTCTCAAAGTTTGCGCACCATGCCCGTACTGGTGGTGACAGAAAAAAACAAAAAAAACAATGGGAATAAATTGTAATCTCATATACGACACGTACCAACAAAAAAGCTAAACTAGAGCGACACGCTCGCGACACAGCTTCGACGGCGTCACAGGCTGTACATTAAGTGAAGAATGAAGTCCCTAAGGTATCTTTCTTGAAGTGCAACTGCAGAATTACGTTCTTCCCAGATCTTAAAAACAGCTGCAAAGCAGAAAACACAAAAAACTACTGCGATTATTAATTTTCTCGCTATGCAACGAGAGCAGCCAGTCACCCAATCGTGGTTCAATCATTTTTTTCCAGGAAAGCATCGATATCGGGATATCATCGATGAACATCGTGTTCGCGGGGTTGGCTACAGCCGTCGTATTTATCGACAAATAGTATGCAATGTGCACGGAGATATGTGCTGCACTCCGTTGAATTTTATGATGATCCGCAGGGACATCGTTGAGATAATTTTGAGTGACTGTAGCTCTGTATCGAGGTACGTTTGAGAAAGGGATTTGTCTCTGAGCATTGGAATATATTAACTGTCCAAAACAAGAAGCACGAAGATAAGCCACGTCGTTTTAAAGGCCTCTGACACGCCAAAAAAAAAAAAGATTATTTTTTCATGCTAGGCGTTGAAATGGCATATCAGGACATCACAAAAAAAAATATTTCAATATAGAGTTGCGTAGTTTTTTTATAAAAATATAGAAATACGAGGCCCAATTCAAAGTTCCCGCCGTGCACTGTGACGTAACAGTGTACCGCAAGGTGTCGGGGCGGTCAGAAGGGAGGCATCGACCTACGTCACTAAAAGTGGGTTCACCGGAAGTCACGTGAGTTTCACTCCTCGTGCTCTCCGCAACCGTGCCTAAGATTCTTTTTTTTTTATTGTGCTCTTTGTACGAGCGATTGTAGAAAACGAAGTTTCAGTTCCATTAGCTCTTTATCGCTGCACCGTTGGTTCGTTTGCGTGTTGTAAAATTTGAGGACGAAGAGTCAGTGGATCGACGTGATGGAGGTCAATGATGAAAGCGTTGCGAGTACAAGCCAGTGTACGAGTGCATGCCGTCAGTCCGATGATACAGGGCTATACTGGGCGCAAAACAAGCCATCAAGTTTTGAAAAAAAATTTAGAACGCTCGCAGAAATTAGGATTGCTAGCATACGACACGCCCGATCGCATTGCTGAAGGTGGACTGGACTGGACTGTGGACTGTTCCACAGTTCAGACACCAAGGTTCAGACACCGAGGTCGTTGAATCATTGGATACTCTCGAGGCTAAAGATGCCTGCCGTCTAAAGAATACGAACTGGTTTGTGTACCAAGTACAAGTAAACGTCGAGCACAAAGTACGTATTTTGTCTAGAACATGAGTAGAACTTGTTTACTAGGTGCACATGCGGCCGATGTATGTCTCTCGGAAATGCATGCAGTGTGATCCCTTCTTCAGTTGCTGAAATACCGGGACAGTCCCTCACACAGCACCTTCTAGGCATTGTAGTTAATCACGTCCATTCACTGACTCCGCTTCTTCTACCTTTACGAGCGATGATCGCTTCAGCTTCATAGCGATGAAAAGCAAATAAAAGAAACCTTGTCTGCTTGGATCGCTCGTGGAGGTGCGGAGAATAACAAAGATATTTAAAAAAATATATTACACGCGCTCGCGGTAAGCATGAGGAGCGATACGACTCACGTGACTTCCGGCGATGCCTCCTTCTGACCGCCCCGACACCTTGCGGTACACTGTTACGTCACAGTGCACGGCGGGAACTTTGAATTGGGCCTCGTATTTCTATTTTTTATAAAAAGCTACGCAACTCTATAGTGAAATATTTTTTTGTGATGTCCTGAAATGCCATTTCAACGCCTAACATGAAAAAAAAATTTTTTTTTTTTGGCGTGTCAGAGGTTCTTTAAGCTCTCACTTCAGTGCCTGGAGCGCGTCTCTGAGTGGTGTGTTTAGCGTCCTATCCTGCCCATACATAAAAAAGCGGTCCCGAAGTGCAGAGTAGATGAAGTCACAAACTCCGGGGGTGTCACGCTGTCGGGTGTCGCGATCCTGGCGGTTGGGCGTACAAGTTCCGGCAAAAAGAACGAGCAGACGCGAGTGTCGCTGTGGTCGCTGCGTCCCAACTCCTCGCTGCCGAAGCTTCCGTGGTCTGTCAGGCAGGAGTGTGACCTTCAACGAGACAGGCGTCTGCCACATCCACCACTGGTCTGGTGACACCGCCAGGATCGCGGCTGGCGACAGCGTGACACTTACATGACGTCATTAAGCGGAAATCGAGGGACTGCTTTTTTGGATGAGGTAGACACAACAGTCGGAGGCACCTTGATTCTGTCATTTAGACGGAGTTCGACTCTCACAATATTTGAGCCTGGAACTTTGAGTTAAACGGAGAACTCTGTCGAACCTTCTTCTGAACGGGACAGCACCTTCAGAGATAGGACTCAAGTTTACGCACAACAGCGGTTGCCAGTCCGAGATTCCTCGTTTCCGAGCCTCATTCATTTGTAATCTGTAGAGGTAAATTAATCGCTTATGCCTCAAACACTAGTGACCCGTGCGAAGTGATTTAATTTAAAACTCCTTAAGTCCAAAATGTTTCTAAGCGAATAATATAGGATAAAATAAAAACTAGCCTTACTATGTTTAATTTTTACTATATATCTGCTACCAGTATTACGCATGCCCGAAGAACTATGGTATAAGTGGTTTGGTGACGTATAGCCAGAGTGCAGAATTCCATACATTACGTAATGACAATAAATACATCGTCGAAAATGTTTGACTGATAGCTGGAAAATATAAACATAAAAACTCTGATCCTTCATTCGGCTTTACGGTCATGTTGACTATTCTATTTTTCTAAATACAATGCCAAATTCGACACATGGAACGCCCACCACGTTTTTCAAGAACGCTGCCTTTTACAAAATGTACAATCAGAAACTCGTAAGAAAAACGTTAGGTTCCCATTGCTTCATTTTATTTATTCTATGAACCATTGCTCACTTATGTACAAAATTTCTAGGCATATAATACGCGAAGAAGTCACGCTTAGGCTAATAGATGCACAAATACGCAACGAGCTCAATTTCGTTTAAAACGAATTATTCGATTAGTTAACTCGCGTGAACTTGAGTAACGAGAAAAGTCCAAATACCGTCGTTATTGTCTGATCGTCTGATCATAAAATTCCTTTCTTACACAGCCACTTCAAAGAGGCAATCTGTTCATCCGATCCCAAGCAGGTCGTTTGATGTTTGAATGCGTTACTTGCGTTACAGGTGTCTCGCCATTCTTTTCCTTTTTATGCTGTATTTTTGCTGTTCTTTAAAAAGAAGACGACTCGTAACAAAATTTCGGTTCTCCGCTTTTTTGATAAAAATACAAATCAACGAAGCACCTAAATTGAAAAAAAGAGAAGAAAACCGAAAAGGGTTTACGTGACCCTCGACTTTCATTCGTTGTACGGGTTCCCGACATCAAAGTTGAGCGCTCGTAAAACGAAGGAAGGAAGGCGGCGCTCTAACAACACCGCGTCCGCTCTTTTGACTCCCAACTCGCGCGTTTCTCACTACCGCGTCACGTCTGCCTCGTTTTCAAATCAACACCGCGCTAGACGATGTTCGATTGGAGCAACGCTGTTTTTTTTATCGAAGTTCCGAACTATAAGGCCGAAGTCAGACTGCCCATACATTGTACCAAAGGCACGATGTTCGTTCCGGATATGATGACAGAACTTTTAGCAGATATCAATCAAGCACGTTCGAAGGGTGTGGTCTTCATACATATGTATACATCGAACAAATCTGCATACGGTTGACCAATGGACCGTCATACGAAAAAGAGACACGCATGGGATAGTGGGTGCAGATTTCCTTTTGCCCTGTGTATAAGCATTGTGACGGCGGTTTAACGGTAGAGCAAATGCAGAGTCGCGAATTTCGATTTACGAGATGACTCGATTGACATGGCGGATGTTCCGACGGGCACGCCGCTCGGTCGATGAGCGCTCCCCGTGTACTTCCACGACGATGCCGACGACACGCACCAAACAACGCCCCCGCCTATAGCGCTGCTAGCCAACATCACGTGACTTCAAGGAGACAAAAGGAAAGGGGAAGGGGAATAATTCGCTCGCGTCCTCGCGTGTTAGAAGGCTGCAGCCCTTCCGCAGACTCGGGTTATAAATACGTTTCCACCTCGCGATGGACCGCAGCGGAAGCTACGAGCCATCCGAGCCCAATCCAGTGTCGCGCTTGGTGTCGCGTGACCTTCTGGAAGGGCGCAACGACGAGTGGGGCGCGTTGTCACGTGGTACGGTCACAGAGCTGGATTGGTCGGGATGGCTGGTGGCGACCGCCGCGGTTCAACGTAGGGCGAAACGGAGCATAGCGGCGATGCGGCAACAAAGGTGGAAAGAGAGACAGGGAGAGGAGATGAACTGGGGAAGATGTAAGGAGAGAAAGAAGGGAGACGAGTGGAAGGGTAAAATCACCGGCAACTTCATTACGTGCGGTTCGACGGCTTGCTTTTCGGAGCGCGAGTAAATATTTGTTCGCTCTTCTTCCTTCTCTCTCTCTCTCTCCTTGATTCTCTCTCTTTGCTTTTAGAAAGGCGCGAGCGAGAACGGGACGCGAAATTCAGCTTACACACGCTCATTCGCACGACACAATGTGGAGGCTATCAGCGCTCTCGGCACAGGCAAGACAAGATAGAATAATCAAAGCCTATGAACAGCATCGTTCACTTCCAAGTAACGACTGTCATCTCACTGGGATGACTCCTGTCTGCGTTCGATCTTACTGCGATGACGCCGAGATGTCAGTGCACCGGCTTCGTTTAGTCCAGGAGGTGTTGGCCCAGGGCGGACGATGGTCTTGCGGTGCGCTCCCATGTATCCCAAGGGCGTGACACGCTGTTCACCCCTTCCCCAACCGCGCAGCGAGACGTAGCCGTTTTCCGTCGCACCAGTCTTCAGTTTGTTTGACGGACTAATGTTTGAACTGATGTTTTTGCGAGACCGCGTGTATTCGAGTTCGTATTTGATGCCCGGCATCGATCCGTGCGATGCAAAGATAATTCCACGTTGAGGCTCTCTGGGCCACTCCATTTTGTTAGCACATCGCAGCGTCCCCTACGAACATCCGGTTACTTCGATAGATTTGAAGGGGTGAGAAAAACAGACGAAACGCGCCGGTGCGTGGTAGTCAGGTGATATCAGGTGACCAGCGCAATGCGGGAATATGAAAGAAGTACAGAAACGAAATGTTTTAAATTTTATTTCTTTGTTTAGATGTGGTCCATGTTGTACCGGCCGCCCAGAAACACTAGCCTAGACTAGTGCTTCTGGGCTGGAGGCAGAGAAGTCGAGAAACAAATTTCGGAACGAATGAACAGATTTCAATATTGCTCCTGGTGGCGGTCTGTGAAGCTCCGTTGGAATGCCGTCACGCCATGAGTTCCTAAGAAGCAGCACCCCTTCGCGGCAGCATGGCTCTCTCGTGGAGTTACTTAGTCCCGAATGAGACTTGGCGGAGAACGCTCATAAGCTGAGACTGTAGCCAAAGCTACAAGTGCGAGCTAGCTCGCGCTCCTGGCTTTGAGACATGCATTTCTAGCGCGAGCGCTCCATCGTTCTGCGGAACAACGCTTCAAAGCAGCGACCTCGAGCTCTCGTGGTTGTGGCATTGGCTGCATTCTGAGCTCCACAGTGCCTCTGCAACGTGCATTCCACACCATCGAGATCGCCGTTTATGCAGAGGTTAGGCAGAAGCTTGATCTGGAGGATGCGGGGACCTCTGTCAGGCCAACCATACGACATTGCTGGGTACCGACGGTTACACCTACAGACTTACCGGTTCCGTCGAGCCCTTCTGTGGTGTGAAACTAACACGGTGAAGCGAATGCTCGTGGCACATAAAATACCGGCATGGCCGCGAATGATGTTGCGTGTAAGCTATGTACAGGCCATAGGACGTAAAGTCCTCGGGTATTATTACTAGTCGAGATTATCACGCCTTGACGCAACCAAGCAGCAAGGCTCGCAACTACGCTAACCTTGGCCGTGCAGAGGCCCTTGACGTCACTTGCGCGGTACGCATTGAGCTTCACGCTGGCCGACTTTGAACCGAGGGGTAGAGCAGCTCGCGCTCACATCATGTTCGTTTGCGCACCGCTTTGAGCCGCGCTCAGACCGCTCACACATTATACAAAAGACATGAAAGTAAACATCTTCGACAGAAATCTGTCTGGTTTGGGGCACAAACCCGAAAAACAAAGAAAACTCAAACAAAAAGTTTAGAAACAAACAGTTCCCAACGTTTCGGGGTCGAGTTGACTCCTTCTTCAGGGATGACTAAAAATGGAATGGGACAGCGCGAGCTTCGACCTCTCCTTCCTCTTTCTACCGAGTTGATGTTTCGTGAACGTGACGCAGGCCATAGACGTAAATAGATGGTAAGGCCCCGAGGGACCTGTTAATGTTCCCCGGTGTGTTCTGGATATGCCTCGACTCCAAGAACAGATGTTTTCGGATATGTGGTTCTGTGTCTATCACTATCATGCGTCGGGAACGCGCACGTGATAGACACAGAACCACATATCGGAGACTCGTTGACACCAAGAAGTAATTATTGTTTTTATTTTTGGCGAAATGTTATGGAAACTTATTTTTTCTATGCCCTGTTATTTAAACAGACGAACACTTGCTCGAGGGGTAATCACGGTGGACTTCAATTAGCACTCTGTATTTGCTCAAGTCACTTTTATCTAAGCTTACTGCCTTAACAGACAGGGATAAAAGCAGGCTGCTTTCTTCAGTGTAGCGCGCGTGCGACCCCGAACATCTAAGGGCAGCACAGACCTGTTATCGCTCTGTTTCGTGCGGCTAGGAGCAGCTTGTCCCTTCAAGAAATGTGCAAGGTAAAGAGAACAACGCATTTATTTAATAGGCTAGAGTCTCGTTCGTTATCTGAGTTAACCAAACAAATCGCTCCACCGACTAAGAACGGGCATGCACCACCATCCACCGAATCAAGAAAGGGCTCTCAATCTGTCAGTCCTCAAAGAAATTTAAAATGCGACACACCGTCGTGAATGCGCCCACCACATCCGAAGACGCAGCACGTTTTCCTTTCCCCTGGTAACACTGCCCCTTGGACAGCGCCTGATCGGAGCCGACCTCTAAATCACACAGGACAGAAGCGAAACGTTCTTTTCTCTTTTTATTTTAACCAGCAACCCCGCGAAGGACTCACGGCTACAGCCACAGCTGCTACAGCACGTCCGCCATTGCCGACGCCGAGATGTTTACAACCGCGACCCCCACCCCCCCCAGGAGGCGGAGCTTAGTATAACCTCTTCTCCCACCTTCACACCTCCTTTCCCATGCGCAGAAGACCGAAATGCGCCTCCTTGCAAGGCGCAAAGACACCTTTCGAAAAGACTGCTTTCTGTTGGCAGCTGTGGAATCGCCGTACAATGGAGGACTCAAACCGCAACCTCACGGCGCAGTTTGTGTGTTGGGTCGGAATAGAAGTCAAAAACACACTCACAGATAAAAGCTGATGAGCGCCGCGACGATGCACTTTTGGCAGTGCTTAAGGGCAACTCCGGTCCATACTTTCGATTTTGGGATTATGACTGTTTTTAGTGCAGTCAGCATCCCTGAATTGCAAGATGTAATTTTTTTCTCGTTATTGTGCGTAGTTTTAAAGATATCGACGCCTCAAAGTTTCGTTTGGGGCGCAGCCAACAAAACCGAAACTAGCCGCTCGAGGCCCCGGCAACACTGGAAATCAGCCGCTATGTGAACGTGACGTCAGGATCGTTCTCGTTCAACGAGTACGCAGGCCGAGCGGCACCTACCTCTGTCGCGCTAGCCGTCTAAAGATAGGAGGTAAGCTGATTTTGTTTTAATTCTGTATACGTGGTAGTTATCCAGCATATGTAGCAAGAGTTAGTGCGTATACCCAAAAGCTAGCGACTGGAAAACGAGTGAACTCGTTCGGTGCCGTACTCGGCGGCTGTCGCCGTGTGTGCGGTCTTCCGTACTCGTCGCTAGGCCTAAATTGTCATCGGGGCTCCGTGGATGGAGCGGCGTTGCTCTACGCGGCGCTGCCAGTGACGTACAGTACTGGGGGCCCTCTCACTTTCGCGCTGCGGGTCAGTCCCAGACACGAAGCTTTGAGGCTCTCCGACGCGGGCTGCGGCGCCCGAACACACGTGTGCTGGGCTGTACACGTCTGTTTTTTCGTTCTTTTTTCCTCGGGCGCGTAAAAGCCGAAGTCCAAAGTCCACTCGTCGAACAGCGTTCACCCACGCCTTCTTCAATTTCCGGTCCATTGGAAACTTGTGAAAAAGCACCTCCGGGTTGCGCAGCGGGTTGTTTGAGCAGCCCACAGCGCTACAAGTTGCACTCGGCATCTTTCGGGGAACAGCTGGGCAGTCTTGGGCGCACCGCATTGCTCGCTAAAACGAGTCTTGGAGTCCTCACAAGCAAATAAACAAAAGGCTATACCGAAGCTACACGGGCTACAGATAAAAGCAATGGCTAAACACGCCTATCACAAGCCGAAGTAGCGGTGGTAGCGGCTCAAAGAAGCGCACTCCGCGCAACGCCTGTACCGGAGGAAAAAAGAGAACGATACTGACGTCACGGCCCAATGTTGCGTTAGCGATCGGCAACCCGCTAGCCGCCCGCTAAGGAGGAGCGGCTCGCGGCGTGTCGCATTTTTATTATCGGCATTAGTTGAGAATGCGGCGCCCCACAGACGTAATATTTTGGCTGGGGTCGTATTTTGTGTCACTACAGCGATACCAGTACTTTATTTCATTTTGAGTTTTGGCCGGAGTTGCTCTTAAACTGACTCCATCGAATTGCAGCGTCGTTGGCGGTCAGTCTTAAAGGGGTCATGTATACTTATCTGGTTGTAATGTTTCCGACTTTGCAGAGGCGTACTAGTCCTTGTCTGGCCCAAGTATGCTCGCTCACACCGCCGCCGATTCAGAAGCTTCTTTCTGGCGGTGCAATACACAGCATTTGAGCCACTTCCGGCCGCCATGACGGGTTTTTTTCGCATGCATTTAAAAGGCAACCTCACCGTTATGGTTCGTGTGTTCCGCAATTAAGTTGGCCTTTTTGCTCTGTTGTCCGTGTACATTGGCTTCTTGAAGTGTTGTAATGCTTTGCAAGTCACTGGGCAACTATGTAGTGTCAGATCTCCGCGAAATAAAATTTGCAGCGAGTCACGGCCGTCAAGTGGGAACAGTATCTGTCACCCACGCGTCGATTTGCTACTCTTTCGGACAGCGAAGATACTTGGTACAACGAATCCCAGTTCTATTCTTACACAAATAAAACTTGATTGAAAGGTTAATATTAGCCCTAATATAATTTTTTTTAAATTTTAGCTTTAATGCAGATTTTCTTACTACAGTCCAACTTGGTACTCCATAATACGTTTAATACATAACTTTAATAGCCTTATTGTTCTTTTTCTTGTAATCTTAGAGCAGGAGTGATTGCTGACGTCAATTTTCATGTGCATGCGAGCTTGTGAACAGATGGTCTATGTTAGAGTCCTGAACAAACTCCAGCAAAACCCCACGGACGAACCAAAAGAAATAAGAAAGGAAACCCGTAAATTTCGAGAGTTTGTTCCAGGGGAGAACTTCAGAATGGGAGCGATCTTTTCGCATAGAACCAAACCTGGGGCTCAGTTCCACGTCGAATTCAGACACGTCAGTTTCGATGTTGGAGAGCCAGATTTATTTTTCGGCATGCAATGAAGCGACTGGTTCTGACACGATTAAAGGGAGACGTGAAACAGAAACCACTGGTACCATCCTTTCGATTTTATTACTCGCCCACGTCGTCAAAAACAACATCGCTTGTGTGCCTGCCCCCCCCCCCCCCCAAAAAAAAAAAGAAAAAAAAGTTTGAATAAATGCGATATGTCCCCAGGAGCGTCGCATGATCGTAACAAGTCGAACGTGAAGATATTTTTCTTACTTTATCGTCTGGGCTCTAGAATCTAAAATAGCCCTTTGAGATCCGCGTCTGCAACTGTACCTGCGTGCTGATATTAGCAGCTTACAATAGATACGTGTATGTTGTGTTCAATTTTTTTTTGTGTGTGATTGCGCATTGTATTATTTGTAGCAGATGTCACAATGTATTGATATTTTTTGCATCTCCATTTGTGTATTTGTTGCGTTTACATGTAAGTTACCCCCTACAATAATGCCCCCAGGGCGAAATGTAAGTAACGAATAAATAAAAATAAAAATAAATATCATTCGCGGCATCGCACGCGGTAGGTCGAGGTTGTCCCAGTCGCAATCTTCACTCGACGTCGAAAACACGCCGCTTTATTTTTGCATGGAACGCGAGCGGCGCAATCGTACACACTGCGACTATATCGTTGCAATCACGATATCTCTGCTCGTCGTCGAAAACACACCACATTCGTAAGTGACGCCTTGAAAGAGAACATCATTCGACTCAAGGTCCCCAGGATAGCCAAAGTTCGGTCAAGTCAGGCGTTTTCTTTGCCGTGATTCCTAGGTATGTAAATACATGTTATGCATGTAGAAAATACGTAATCACTCTTATTTTGTATATGCAGTTAAACATTTTTTTTAAAGCCCTCTTAGACGCCAAGCCTGGCGCTCCAATTTGGATAAATCGTTTGCCAGCGGCTAGCCCGCCGGCCAAACATTCCCAGCGGAGTGGTCAGGCATTAAACCCCATCGGCACGCCTTCCCGAGCGCGCTCTTGCGGCTGTGCGGATCCCTGCGCAGTTATGTCCGGTGTACGTCTGCAGGACTGCTCGAGTGCGATGACTGTCTGTGTGTGATCACGACCACGCGCCGAGGTTGAGCGCGTAAAACGTTACAAACGGCGGCAGTTTGTTTGCCTTACGAGTGTTTCGACGCAGAAAGTTCCTCGGAGTTGGGACGACCGCTTTATCGGAGTCGGTCACGTACTCGAGTTACGACTCGAGTCCAACTTACGTCGAAAAATTGGGCCAAAAAAAAAAAAAATAAAGAGCGACGTGAAAAACATGAAGTAAACGGTGGCTGCTATATTTATTGACTGTCCCTGCCGTTCTTTGAGAAGCACTAGAGCTACGGTTTCACTTATTTTGATGCCCTCTTTACTCTTCGCCTTTCTTTCCTTTTTTCCTTTCTGTCATTCGTCGCTGCTCGACGTTTGAAAACTGATATAGGTAAGTGGCCGTGGTCAGTCATTCCGGCGACGTCCCATTTTTACTAAGCTCGATGTATGTTTTGCTGTTGTTTGCTGCGTTCAGTAAAACAAAAACAACAACAACAAAGGGCTGCATATTCTTTGCCGTTGATACTCTAGAAACGTCCACGATATCCATGGCTAAAAAAAAAACGATAAAAGTTCTTTTTTTGATCAAATCATAAAAACATTTGAAGATGCTATGACATGACTGCCTAGCACGCCTCCGTAGCAAATATACTGTATACAACTGCAAAGTTTGTGCGTTTCGTGCGTGCATGGTCAAGGTTAGCCTCGCGGTGTGTCGGAATGTGTTTTTCTATGGTCACTGCCAGCTTAAGGAAGGCAGGGAGATTCCCCAGCATCTTATTATCGCTTCGCAGTCAATCAAGTTGTGGCTTGAAAGAATAACAACACCCGAGAACGAATCGCCAAGCAAGATGCGCAAACATAAAAAGCCAAATCCGTCGTGTTAAAAAAAAAAGAAACAGGTACAGTGAAATGTTTATTGTAGGTATTTTAAAATTATTTAGTATTAAGTTTCTTGTCCTTCTTATTAATAGAGGAGAAGAACAACTTTATTATATGACAAAACCTGCGGCCTCGTAAAAAGGAGCGCTTCCTTCGCCAGGGCCCATTGGAAGTCCGCCGAGTTCGAGCTGAGCGAAGCATTTCTGGAGGGAGGGCATGAATACGGGAAGTAGGGAGAGGTGAGCGTAGTGTTACGGGCGTAGAGGATGTGCTCTGTGTCAGTCCTGCTCTGCGGGCAGTTGGGACAGTGCGCCGACCCCTGCCACCTGAAGTTGTAGAGAATTAGTAGCGGAGCGTCCTAATCGTCAATAGAAATTTCAACGCAGACCCGCTCGTTGTGGCGCGCCGAGCGAGGGAGAGCTCGAGAGCGGAGATAAATCTAGCAAAAGTGACGTCATTGACGGAGTCAAATGGTTCCTGCTCGCCACTGTGCTGGCTCGGGGATGACGACGATGACGTCACGACGCTTTGAACAAACTACAGGAGGCAAAGATGCTCGCCGCCTGCCCTGCGGCAATTGCTGCACGTATTTGTTGAGATAAATGCGGTTTGCGTCCATTTTTTTCCAAGTTAGGCGTGATACTGAATTCACGGAACAAAAACCCATCGAAGTTCGCTCCTAACTCAGATGTTCTTCGAAAGGGCTTCAGCTTCCCTCGAAAAGGAAGCTGAAGATGTTTTCGAATTTGGTCAAACAGTAAAAGTTGTAATGTAGACAGGGTGGCTAGAGGTGTCAGAATTGGCGAGCGAGAGAAGGAGCAGCCGGTCAGGATGCAGCGGGGGCGCTGCTGGTGACACTGAGATTCGGCGTGCGCTCGCGTCCGCGGCGATTCGGCTGCTGTTTTGCTCCGCAAGGAGGTATCGCCTGCGCGCTCCTTCAAAAATACCTTTGAAAGTTCGAATATCTTTATTTTGGACTTGTGGCTTGCGTAACACAAAAATCATAGAGGTAGGAAGCTTCGGGAGGCGACATGACGCTGTGGAGGGACACTCCCCCAACGACGACCAAAAGCAAGAGACGCTATTGGACAAAAAAGAGCGCTTACTTGGCGCCAACAACTGCTTTGATCACCCTACCGACGGTGACCAAAGCAGCTGTTTCACTTAGGTCGGCTCACCTTTTCCTCCAATATCGTCTCTTGATTTTGGTCGTCGTTGGGGAGTGTCCCTCCACAGCGTCGTGTCGCCTCCAGAAGCTTCCTACCTCCATGACAAGAACAAACCTGCGGACGCTTTTGTCGTCGTCGTCGGGAGCGGTGAAAGAGAGGACTTCTTTTTCTTTTTCGCAGAAACATATCCATGTTGCATCCCGGAACAAAGCAGTGTGTTTTGCATTTTTTGCGATGGCGCTAGTCCGGACGCATAGGTAAATCTTTTTAGGGAAGAGATCCACACACGAGCACAGTCTTGTTACGCGAACTAGCAATTCCTGGTCCAGCGTCTGCATTTGCCATCTGAAAGTCGATGAGCCCGCCACGTATCGTCGTCATGATACACTAGCACGCCGCCGCACAAGGAGCAAGCTGCGCGATTCTGACACCTCCCCTTCTAGCGACCGTAATGTAGACACCTGTATAATTATGTCTTAAGTTGTTTTCTTCGATCTTAGTTAGTTGGAGCGCCACGATAGCAGATAGACCGGTCTCCTAAGCGTTCCGCGCATGCGTGACTATAAGTGTAGCTCGTGAGTCAGGTCCCAATGCAGAAGACAGTTCGCGCCGCTTCGTTCTCTCGCTCACGCAGATCTTGTGTAAGGTTGTCGTGCTGGTTCAGGAATGCCGACGATAACGTCACGACGCTCTGGACAGATTAACAGGCAGCAGAGAAAATTGCCGCAAGCCCCGTGGCGATCGCTGCACGTATTATTCGAGATAGATGCGATTTACGGTTACTTCCACCCAAGATAAGCGCGCTGACTGAATTCACGGGACGAAAGACCTAACAAAGTCGCTCCTAACTGAGATCTTTTGGAAAGTGCTCCCCTTTAAGCTGTCATTGACTATGACACGTTCAGTGTTATAAGTAACGTGTTACTAGTTATGACGTTAGTGGTGTTATGTTTTCCTAACGTTCTAACGTACGTTAGAAAAACGTTAAAATGTTTTTCTAACGTAGTGGTTAGAATCCAAAATTACTAACGAGTAAATTCATTTCTCTATTACATATATATTGCCATTCCACAACGCAGCAGCTACATCTGGTAATTATGCTACACTTTTTAAGGCCGTCTGCAATGTACGATTTCTGCCAATCCTGAGAACAAGTAGAAACTACAACGTTCGGCGCAAACCGCTATACCCTTAGTCACCTCAAGAGCCCAACTAATCGAGTCCGTTTTCTCGACGAGCGTTACAGATTTGCTCCTTTATGTGGTGAAAAAAGACACCTAGCAGAACTTTAGATTAGACAACAGTTATTGTTTTCAAGACGTACACGTTTCAGAGGCCAAAGGCATCGTTTCATTCTCCGAGAACCAAATCTAGTGAAGACTACTTCGTGCAGCGCACACGCAAAACTTCATTTTTTCTTGATGTAAAAACGGTTATATTTCTTTTAAAAATCAGTGAATAACTTTCATCAGCGTCAATGAACATTTCGCCGCTGCAAACTGCATGATGAGCATTGGCAATTCGCCGTCTTCACCTTATTTTTGCGTAAATATACCTCGCTGAAGACAGAGAAGAGGCGATGCAGAACGTCACGTAGTTTTTAAAACCTTTAACTTTTCGCGTGACCGGTATTACACCTAATGTATACTCTAAAAAAAAGTTAAAAAAAAACTGGAATTTTTTTTAAAGTTTTTTGGCGCCTTAAGAACTTGTCGAGCACGTGAAGAACGGTTTCACCTCAAGCACTATCGCCTTCTGGCGCACTAGAAACGCGACTAGGTGACGAAGAACTCGCGCATCAAAAAAGGAGCTTAAAGAACCTTTATAGGCTTTTCACGAAGAGCCATCTTTAAAGGGCCCTGAAAAAGAAAAAAAAGTTTTTTAAAACAGTCTGGTTGGGACACGCGTGTCAAAAAATGAATTTTACGCGAAAAAAAATTTTTAGAGCAATATTGACGGCGAGAGATTTATTTGAAATTTTTCGCGCAAATTCCAGGTCATTCAGCTCGGCTTCTCATTGGTAACGATGGTCATTCAAATCAGCTTCTCATTGGCCAAAAGAATGAGTGACAGCTTTGATGTTGGTTATAAAATCTTCGTGATCTCTTGAAATCGCCTTTTGAATTACATATTTTTAGCTTTAAGAAACAATCCATCGAATGAACGTCGTAATTGTTTACAAACGTTTTACAAAATCGTTACTTCCGTTCGGATAAAACAACAAACAAAAGCTTCGCCATTTTGTTTTTCTGTCATGGTCGCGGTCTTGCAACGCGTCTCGCGTCCTCGGGTGGTTTTATAGTTTTATCGCGTTTATATGTGAAGACCTCCTGAAGAGGGCTTGTTGCTTGTGTTAGTTAGTCATGGCCGATTCACATGACGGACTGATCCGCGGAGGGTGACGACATGTCTGCGGTTCGTCTGTCTCCCAAGCGCATCCACACGAAGGAGACGACGAGCAGACGACAGCGAGGACGGACCGAACCTGGTCGCCACCCCACAGTGCCGCGAAACTCCAACATCGCACCGTGGCACCGTTGTCCAAGAGAGAAATCGACGTTTGCTACCGCGATAAAGAATCGTACGCCGCTGTCACGTACAGATCGAGACAAAACACCGTGATAGGCTTCGCGCGAAGCGCCACTAGCTTTACTAACCCAAAGCATGAGAGTGACACAGGCATGGTCCTGCTCGAGAAGGGTTCCGCGTAGAAGCAACGAAGTTCTGGGCTCGCGAAGGTGCGTTTGGAGATGCCTTCACGCACTCCGCGCTCGTGCACAACACTCAAGTTCACCACAGCCACAAGAGAGGTCTTGCTCGGTGAAATCCTGATTGGACGTGCAAGAATCATCGCGGCGTGCTAGACGAGTTTTGACGGAAGCTTCTTGACGCGGACCCGGAGGAGTACAGGAACCTGCGTCGCGTCAGCCAGACAAAGTTTCTGCAGTTCCTTTCACACGTGGAACGAAGAAACGCCCGACAAAATGAACCAGCGAACGCACAAAACACAACGATGCGCCACTTTTGTTTTCATCGCCCAGAAACAAAAACAAGAAAACAATGTACCGTTGCCAGACTAAACGCTTTTCAAGTCAATCTCCCGCCAAAAATCCGCGAGTGAAAAAGGCGCGTCCGCGGACGAGGCGCGGATTGCAGGAATCGGTGACGTGCCGGTCACTTGGTACACGGTCTGCGGACAAAAATCGCGATTCGGTCCGTCGTGTGAATCGGCTGTACGACGCGGTACGACGTGCGACCAACAGACACAGGAAGTAGCAATGGCTCTCGTACGGGGCGCAGACAAGCCAGCCAAGCAGCCAAGCCGATCCACTACGAGGAGGCGGGGAGTACCTCTCCTCCACGCGCCCGAAATGCCGAGAGAGAGAAAAAGTGGAAAGGAGGTGACTACCGACTAAATTGCGTCTGGCGCAGTCAATATTGCTCTAAAAAATTTTTTTTTCGCGTAAAATTTATTTTTTGACACGCGTGTCCCAACCAGACTGTTTTAAAAAAAACTTTTTTTTCTTTTTCAGGGGCCCTTTAAGGGGTGCTTGTAAGGGCTTTATAGGTGCAAAATATGGACAAGCCGAAAAAGCCCTAAAACAGGGGTCACACTGCTCATACATAGATGATACAAGCGACAGTTGTTTGCATGCAGAAGTCACCGGAATATCCGAGGTTAACATGCCGCGTGCCGAGTTTCTCCTTAAACTCGTTGCCATGCGGCACTCAAAGCACAAAATTCGCGGGGACTCGCGTACGAATCTGTTTGTAGACCGTCTTTTCTATGTGAGACCCCAGTTTAGACTACTTTTACGACAAGATGTTTTTAGAGAGCAGGCAAACGCACTGTTTATAAACACGTTTGCACACACCAACTGTGCGCACGGCGCATGCGCAGAAACGAGAATCGCGCGAGGTCTCCGCGTGCGACGTGCTGAAAGCAGCGCCCCCGCAGTGGCGGGATGTCAGAGCCGCGTGTTAGTCTATAGGTATAAGGACGGTTGTGAGAGAGACAGGGAGAGATAAGGAGGGGAAATAGGCATGGAGAGAGAGGGACACAGACGCCGAGTTTGGCCTCCACAGCCCCGTGCCTGGGGGCGGCCATGTTTATCGACGAGCAGCTTCGGGAGTCGTAAAATGCGCATTACAGCCGGCTCTCTCCGAGTCCCAGAAGCGACTTGGAGAAAGGTGGGGGAAAGGAAGAAAAAGGAAGGATGGGAAGGGACGAGCGGAAAGTAACGTGTCGTGCTAGGATGAAGGGAGAGAGGGAAAAAAGCAAGATGTACAAGGAAAGGTGAAGTGTGAAAAAGGAGAAGAGAGAGGGAAAAAAGAGAAGGACGAGGAAATGAGGCAAGAGAAGGCGTAGTGCGAGGGAGACGGGAGAGGAAAAAGAAAGGTAAGGACCAAAGAAGGTAGGAGAAGGTGAAGTGCTCGGAAGATGCATTCGGGCCCCGGGTTCTTCGGTGCCGCCCTGGTTTACGACTCCGAAGAGCGGCCACCACTGCTAAACAGCCCGGTCTCCGTACTCTCGGAGTTCAGAAGCATCGCTGAGGAGGGGAAGGGGGGGGGGCGAAGCTTGTCGCTGTATGTTGGTTATTCGGGTCGGAGATGCACTCAGCGTGGGTTCGCTCGGAACGCCCCAGTGCCGTGAGTCGAGATGCGTGTGTGCCCACGCGAGAGCGCCTACCTCCTTTTGGCTTTAATGGCACATTGTGTTTGTGTGCGTGTGACTGTGTATGAGGGTAGTCCTGCGTATATGTGTTTGCATATGCGGGTCATGTGTCTGTATCTGGGTGCTTGTATGTTGCATGCATAAGACGGGGGTGTCTTCTGCGTGTGTGCTAGCATCTGTCTGTATTTGGGCGTGTGCATGTTTTTGTATGTTTTTATGTTGTCTGCTAATGTGTGTTTATGTGTGCGTGCGTGAGCATATATGGATATCTGGTTACGTGTATGTGTCCGGGTGTGTGTACGTTGCATGATTATATGTGCGAGTGTCTTTAGTGGATATGCTCGCAAGTGCCTGTATTTGAAAGTGTGCATGTGTCTGGATGTGTTCATCTTATTTGCAAATGTAGCCATGTAAATTTGTGCGCACATGTACGTGTGTATGTATGTATGCACATATGTGTGTATGTGTGTGCGCGCGTGTGCTTATGTGCCTATGCGATCTTGTGTAGGCATTTGGTGTGTGTATGCTTCGCACATGCACATGTATATATCTGTGTGCGCACGTGTATGTGAGGGGTGCTTGCTGTGTGCATTATAAATATATGTGTGTATGTGTGCATGTGTGCGCGTGCGCATGTGTGTGTATATGGGTGTGTGTGCATATGCGTGTGTACGTCCACACACATGCATGTGTTTTACGCGCTCCTCTACCGCCAAATGTTTGAACGCTCTTGTTAACTTTCCATCAAAAGGTGGGAAATCTCGTGAATGAGCCCTAGCCATACGTATAAAATTACGCTGTGTTCTGGAATGCAACTAAACGCCATACCATACTTCTATTCTTCTCAAGAACCCCAGTAAAAAGAAGTTGGGCCTCTGTCGAAACATTACTTATTTACTCCTTTATATGGTAAATTATGAAATCGGTGAATTTGAGATTATCTTGATATTCTTTTATCAAGAGGTACACTTTTCAAATGCCCGTTTCTTTTTTCGACAACCACACCTTGCAAGAACAACTTCATTCAGCCCATAGATATCACGCAAAACTTTATTTTTCTTTCTGGATGCGACAACGAGGATAGATGGAGCGGATATGCCGCGAGTAAATCACATGGGAGAGAAATCCCTCCCTTTGCTTGCCGCGATACGCATCATTTTTAACCACGTCACGCTTTTGGGCGGAGCCACGCTGACGGAGACATCCCAGGAGGATGGGGCAGCTTTTGCTCGGGCTGAACAAATGCGTGGGATTTCTTTGCGATTGGCGATATTTCATTTGCGTGTCTGGTAACTTGACAGATTTTGATCAGCGAGGTGCCCGCGGTGGCACCGGGATCGTCTAATTTTTTGTGGCTTTCGCTGGTCCGCATGTCGTACGAGGCATCCGAAGGAGTCTTTAATATTCATCAGTGCCGCCATCAGGCCCCTCCTCGTACTACTGATTTTTGATTCCGCGTCCTTTGTGTTGCATCCACATATTTGAGAAGCATCTTTATTTTAGCAGGTAGCAGATCGTCGTCCACTGCATCTAACAACACTGCTGCCATAATCGCGTATCTTTCATTCATTTACGCCTCCAATTTTTTCTACTCTCGTCAACGCGCACCGAGCCCTGTTGTCGAGAGTGCGACAGCTAAATGCGTCTGATAACACTGATATCCCTCTAGGCACCCCGCCGTTCGTGTGAATGCTTGACCCGGGGAGGGAGTCCCACTGTTTCCGCCGATCCCCGACGTAACGCACATCCCTCCCCGAAAAGCATCCCTCGTGTGAATACCCCGCAACCGACGAGGTCCGCCCGGTGGCACCCTAACTTTGCACTCGGTGTCGCCAGCCACTCTTCGGGAGCAGAGGAAAAAAACGTCATACTAGCGAAATGCGTCGCTTGTTCGCAGCGTGTTCGCTTCATGGAATCCGTCCTTCAAGCTTCCGTCACAGTGCTCATATATAATGAATAAAATAAAACACGGTTTTCGTCGGAGACATATCGAGAAAATTATCTGCGGACAGACCTGAAGCATGCTCGTAGACCCTTCCTACAGATGCAGGCTTCGAACACGTCTGCTGACAAGTTTTGTGTGAGCAATGTGACTGGGCCGCCATACAAGGAAGATAAGCGATAGTGTTTGAAAACTGTCGTCTGAATGATATATTATTAGTGCGACGGAGGCTTTAGGCTGAAGTCCTTTAAAAATAGGTATACGGCATCTGATAAATAGGGCGTTTTAGAACAGCGTGGAGCAAAGGCTTCGCGAACGCGAAGAATAGTGTCGTTGCCACTGCAAATATACCGAACGCTAACCGCGTTTTGCACTTTGCGTGCGCTATTTTAGTGTACGCAATTTTTTTGGAAATTGCGTGGATACGCAAAGTGTCTTTGCGCTCCTCCAAGGGCGCTTCGTTATGTGCGGGAAATTGGCTACGGCAAAGACCAGTACAGTGAGAAGATGGTGTCTTTGGGGACCGCGGCTGCGAGCAGCTTCGTCCACTTTATGGCTATTGTTCACACTTGCGGATTTGCAGGCGAATCTGCGGAGAGATTGACGCCGGGTGGGAGAATCCCCTCGCCGGAGGCGGAATATTCGACCGCCGGGGCAATCGGACCTGGACCGATTCTTCCCGCGCAGAAAAAGCTTCCACGCCGCCAGAGCCAATCGTAACGCAGGGGACAAATGGCGCTTGCCGGTGTCACATCGTGGACCCAGCCGGCCGAGCCGCCCGTGGGGTTGCCGCCGGTGTTGTCGGAGTTCCCGAGTTGTGCGAATGGCGCCGTCTCGTTGGTACCGTTGTGTTGGCAGAAATGCTGATCGAGACTCAATTATTTAACCCTGTTCAACTAGATGCATCTTAGCAACGAAGACGGTGCCCACAAAAAAGATCTGAGGAATACAATTGGCGTGAGAGGTACGTAAGCGCGTTGTTTCCGTTTGCTCGTTATTTCAATATTGCATTCTCGTATCGCCTGGAGAATGTTGGTGGCATTGCAAACACGAGATGCTTGAGTTCTTCGCGTCGCGGCGGAGGAAGGCTATTATAAAAACCCGTAGCGAGCGCTAACGCAAGCTATAAATTTAGCGGTTGCTTGCGCTAACATTGCGTCCGTTATTGTAAAACTGTTTAATAATTCCGTTTGCGGATATCGTAAAAGTTGGGAGTTGAGAAGAAACAATACGTATGTTACGTCTGATCTTTCCAACCGAAGGGGCTCACGGTCACCATGACGAAGGTCGACCTGCTTTCTCCATCCGGCACCTGCGTCTTCAAAGAAGGATCCGGCGGCATCGTCGTTTTAGACTCACCTGCGAAAAACAAGAAATAACAGCAAATAAATGGCAGGAATCAATCTCTATAATGCGTGTCCCGATCTAACAAAGCTAACACTTTCGTCAAATTTTTACTTTGCTATCAAATTCCCGTCACGCCATACATCACACAATATGTGAGCAAAGTTACTTTCGAATATGTATCTTCAGATTTCTTGTGATCAATTAAAACCCGTTTTGAAGCAATTCAAGATGACCGCCTGAGACGGGAGTGATGAGAAATGGTCTACCGCAGACTACTATAGACGTTTTCTGTTTCCTGTAGTTCTCAGTCACTTGGGTTCCTTACTGGTGACGTTGGTTCCGTAAAAAATAAAACATTTCAACGTGGAGTGCGCGAGAAAGTATAAGTGAGGCAAAACAAGAGTGTGTTACAATCACGCAATTTTTGTAAACACTTTCCAGCGACGTGGAGAGATCAAGACGATGTTTTACCGCATACCAGAAGTGACGACAATCATGATGGCTGCGCCTTTGTGTAAAGGTGTATGTATGAAAATTCTGATGTAGCCAATGCAAGTAAACACTCGGCATTTTATGGCTGCATCTTGCGTAATGGCGCGTTGCCATTTTCATACCCTCGGCAAGCTATGATTCGATAGCATAGCTCGCAGTGATAGCTTAATCGGAGCACTTGCACCGGGTTGGAATCGGTCCTCTTGCCATAAACCAAGTAGTCGTGAGCATGAACGTGACGATGTGTTTATTACAAAGCCCCTCGCTATTCACGCTCGTAATAGCCTGATTTTATAAAAAACGTCTCAGTGGAACGTGTTAAACTCAATGAAATTTCAGCTACACTCGCGCTGCAGCTTCTTGTGCTCGAATTGAATTTTCTGCGATTGGTTTTATTTTTATTTAAATTATTCTTACACACGACGACGACGTAGTGGTTGCCAGAAAAGCGTAGATTTTGAGAATTGTAGCAGGAGAAAAAAGAAGCACTCTGAACTAACTCAGGCATGACGTCCGTTTCTAAGCCTTTTCACTGACACCCTTGGCGGTGGCATGTCCTCTGACAGAGGGCTATAAAAAACGCATTGGGACGAGGGCACGTCAGTTACGCGCTGGTATGAGGTTATGCGCAAAAGGTCTTTAGCGAATATCGCCCTTTTGTTTCAAAGGCAGATCGAAGCTCTGTTCAATATTCTGGCCTCAACGTTTCCCAGAATCTGTTGAGAAACGCTTTCCTTCGTTTCCACATCGGGCGGAAGCACATCCGCAGACGACTCGAAGTCTTTTTTTTTAGCCAGTGGAAGTACTGTTAGCCGTAGTCTTGTGAGAAAGCTTGCCGCTGTGAGCGGCTGGCATTCGTGGAGCTCATTGTAAACGAACGTTGAGGAGCGTGATTTTAGCACCGCCTCCATTTCACACAGGACTGTGGACAATTATTCTGCGTCCATACTTGCTCTCCCAATAATTTTTCTTAGCTCCACCTTCAAGAATCAAACCAGTCGCTCATGAATTTTCCCCACCAAGGCACATTCTCGACAATAAAGCGCCACTCAATAGTCGCACTCGCGAAGTGATTCACCACTTCTGAGTGCCGTAGGATCTTCGAAAGTTTGGCTAAGTTCGGCGAGGCTCGCTTGAAGGTTAGTGCGTTGTCTGAGTCGATGATGCGGCAGACTCCCCTTTGTGACACAAAACTACGGAAACCCATGAAGAAAACTTCCCGTCGCAATGTCTTGTACGAGCTCTAAGTGGAGCGCCCGCGTCACCACAGAAGTGAACAGTTTGATGTACGAGTTACGGGGGACATCCTTTTTGCTGTATGTACAGCGGCCCTGCAAAATATACCCCGACTACCTCGAAAGGTTCTGCCTGCGTCTTTCTCGCACACTGCAAGTGTCCCGTTGAAGCACTCGCCAGAGTACTGCTAAGTCGCTGGCACGTCACACATGTGAGCAGGACCTTCTTCATCGGCTCTTGGCGGCGAATGATCCAATACATCTCGTCGCGCTTTGACAGCAGCTTCGAATTTCCTTGACCCTGTTCTCGACGAACCATCGTGAGGCCTTTCCCCTGATTCAAAAGAAAGTGATGATTGCGTCTGTTCAAAAGTGAACTTCATTTACTTTGATATGCAGGCAAGTTCGAGCGTGCTTGTACACCCTAGACGCTATCAAACCGGCCATAAGCTCAAGTCTTGCCACTGTTATCGTCTTCAGTGGTGCAACTCAGCCTTTTGCGAGCAATAACGCAGTCGTTGTCGCTCCCGCGCTCGTCGGTAGTAAAGAGGTAAACAAGGGCTCTGTATTCCGCGGTTCTGGCTTCGGCAAAGATATGCAATGCTCGGTGGGTCACGTTGTGTTGAAAGAGTAATACGTATCTCGAACCTTGATCTTTTCCAGTTCTTGAAGCTCGTGGTACCATCCAGTCCAGTCCGCCAGTAACTGGTCAGGGTAGGTTTCCGTCCCAGTACAGATTTGGTTTCCAGATTTCTCGAAATAGGATTGTCGCTCTTACAAACGAAGGGTTAAAAGAATCCAAGTGGGTCATAAAGTTGGGTCGTTGTTTGGAGCACAAAATGCTTTTAGTTCATTGGCGTTGCGCGAACTGAATAACTTGTTCCAGTGCAAATGTCAAACTGTCTTCGTCGGAACTCCATGTTATTTCGAGCACCTTTAGAGCCCCTGCCACATGTCCTAGCGGCAATTTGCTTGCGCTGGCTTCTCAAAACGTGTCCCTTAGTGCTTCACTATTTGAGCCCCACTAATGACGTTTTGTGCCGGCCCGCTGAATTATTTCGTTCGTTTCGGCATACAAAATTGTGGCTTCGGGCTCGTGAGTGTCTCTTGCCAGTAAGCCGTATTCATCGAAAGACTTGCTCAGCGTCCTTGCAGTTTCTGGGTAGGCGTTCTCCATCGTTGCATAATGGTGCTGCAAGGTAGCTGACAACAGAAAGGGGCTTGGCGTTGTTCAGAAGGTAACACTTGTCATCCGCCAGGTTTTTATTTCGAAAACTGCTGGGTTGCTTTGAGGCGGTTCGATCGCTTTGAAATGGTTTCTTGTACCAGGGGAACAGCATTGAGTCCCGATCCTCCGTTCTGACTCAAATCTGTAGGAAGGCGTTTTCTACATCTGCCAGCAACGCCACGTGATGAGTCCTGAAGCTCACAAGTAGTGCGTCAAGGTCCGGATTTAAGTTTGGTCCACTCTCAAAGTTGTCATTCAGCGACTTATCGTTAGTGCTTATAGTTAGCGCTGTGGGTGGGAGCGTCTAACACAATCTTGAGTTTTGTTGTGGTGCTGCTTTCACGTAGAACAGCTTGGCGTGGCATATAGTACACCCTGGTATGGTCTTCGTTCTCCGGTTCGCCTTCAACATTTTCTGCAAAACCCTTGTCTAAATCAAGCCGAATTGCGTCATCGCACCTTTGAAGATGTCTTGATTTTTCGTTAGTTTTCTTTCGTAGATTTTTTAGCCTTTTCTTCGCCACGTTGCTGTTGTTCGCATGCTTTACGTTTGACGTCCAAGGAGGCCAACATCGTACCTTCCATTAAAGTTTGTAATATGGGCTTCGGAAAGATATTCAGTTGAAGCGTCAGTGACGCCTATGCTCTCAAGTTCAAATAAGTGTCTGAGTGTCGATGTGAGTTCCGAATCTTGTGTCGTTACCCTCTGTACGATCGCTTGTGAGTAATTCATGACCGCAGAGCCCGACCAGGTCCGTCCTGGAACGCCCATCTGAATACAGTTTCCACTGCTGTCGGCTTTGAACTTAATCGAATAATTCTGTTTGTGACGCGCTCCCAGTAGTGGTCCGATCTTTGCACAATATTGACGCCGTAGTTCGGTGACGTCGTTTTCCACTGGTCAACCAAGTTCCTCCATTGTTGCCAGTATATGCTTTTATCTGGGCTCAGAAATCTTGTTGGCAGATGGTGAGTCTTTTGAGAGTTTCTTTCTGATACAGTCCTATGTTTCGTTGATCTCGCAAATTCACTTGAACACTCTACGTAATGTTCGTTCGCTGGTGTTGCCTTCAAATACGCCGACTGGGAGAATCTAGGTCCCTAAAAGTCGGCAGTTCAGTCTCTTGGAGAGCTCTTCAGTAATGAATTAAGAAACGTCGACTGCTGCTGTCAAACATGATTCTGACCAACTTCCTGTTCTTCCTAGTATCCGCCCATGTGGTTATAGTTTGTAGGAGGACGGCTGTCTCCTGAGAACTCTTTCCCGTTGTTCTCAAGCTGGCCAGCCGTCGTATTCACGTTCTTTGGTTTTGATGGCTCGTTAGATCGTGCAGCTTGGCGTTCAGAAATGAAACTTGAATCGCACATGGTGAAGACATGTCTGCCGTGGCACTTTATGCAACAGGGCTTGCTTCGACACATTCTCGCCGTGTGGTGTGATTTTGTACAACGAAAGCCTCTGCTGTCGGCCTGTAATATTCGTTTTTTTTCTTTGAGCTCAATCTTGGCGTTGCAGTCAGGTGTGGCGTGTTTCTACGATTTGCAGAACAAACATTCTTAACCTTCAACACTGCCACGCAACACCGCCGTGGTAGAGTTTTGAAGCTTCGTGTAGTTTGAGAGTTTCTTCGGCAGTTCTTGTTTATGGAAACGAATTGCAGGCTTATCGCCAAAGTCGTCTTCTTGTTCCTCTGATGTCCTTTCTCGGCTCTCCACCTCGACTCGAATAAATTTAAGTAGAGTCCGTAGAGCTCTCAGGTGAACGTTCTCTGTTGTAGACCTGTTACGTGCGCCCGTCGCTGCGGTAGCGTTCCCGGTATCCTCCGACGACATCTTCCGGTTGTACTCCAGGGACATGCCCCTTGGGAGTGCTCGAGGAAGGAACGGGTAGAGCATAGCGCAGTAGGATTACTCGCCCACACCCAGAGCTCTAAGTGGCCGGATGTGCACCTGAAGATTGTCGTACGAATGACGCAGGGCTCGGCAGTACCCTGTGGTGGTACCTTCAGGATGTCCATCAAACGTTTTAGGTGGTCTTGCGCCAGATCTTCTTGCTTGCCGAACCGCCACTGTAGAAGGTCCATCGCGTCCGCGTAGCACTGAACGGTTGGCTGTAGTCCCTGGATGGCAGCTGATCCATTTCCGGTCAGCGACCGATCTCAGGAAATTACATTTTTCCGATAGAGTGAGCTCCGGTTTGTCGTGGATGGTGGTTTTAAACTGGTCCAAGAATGCTTGCGCGTTCTTCCGGTGGCCGTTGAACATGATAAGTTCCAATTTTGGGAACTTGATTCTTGCTTTCACCGGTATTGCCCTCAGATCGTCGTTCGAGGAACCGCGTAAATGTTGGTTGTTCTCTGTCCCCTTCGTCTGCTTTCTGAGCTTCGTCAGGCATGTGACGATCTTGTCGGTATACTCAGTCACTTGCTTGAACCCATTTCTGCGTCTCTTCGGCAATCAAAGGCTCGATCGCGGCATCTACGTGTCTGAGTTGGTCCCGAGTGAGGCCTAAGCGTCTCGACCTAAATCTCCGGATCATTGATGACAGGCGCGGTCAGCTGAAGTAAATCTTCTGCCTCACTGAGGAATTTCGTTACTTCCGTTCACAGAGTCTTTCGCTTTTTTTTTTTTTTGAGGACGTCGAGGATTTTTTGGTTTGGTCTCGATGGAATGTTGCTTGCTTGTGTCGTTCAATAGATATTGCTGCGGTCTACGAAAGTCCCTTCGTTGAATCGTTACTCCCGAGTTTCGGCACCAAATGTACGAACATGTGGTAGTCCTCGTTGGTTACGTTAAAGCAAACATTTATTTACACTTTACACAAGCGACAAAGCAATTTGATCCGACGTGTCGATCTCATCTGTTCCGAGACACGAGTTCTCCAGCCAACAGCCCTTTTTCCGAAGCGTCTCTTCCCCAGCTAATCGTCTTCGATGTCCGATCGTTGGTACACTTCCAATAGGGGTATTCACTGGACGCCATATTTGAGGGCGATATTTAGAGCGCATGCTGAGAACGAGGTTACATTTATAGGCTGCTAAGACCGGCATTCTTGATGGTGCGGAATGCACGTTGAAAAATAACTGGAAGCTCGGCTATACTCTTGAAAATTAATATGACCGTGCATCGCTAGACATATTGTCTGTTTCAATAGCTGGCATTTTATCTAGTAAAATAAGTTTTGAGTATCTAACGTGGTTCACTACAGTGAAGTCTTGTTCGCGAGTCAAGTCGTTATTCTTCGCCATAAACATGCTTTCCGCGCCCATGTTGCATTACTCCACTGATTGACGCTTAGCTCACTAGGCGCGTTTTTGTCCACTAAAACACATTCGTGCGATGGCAAATCCACGCGTGATTTGCTCACTTTCATGCTGGACGGCGGCGTGGCGTCCGTCAGCCAACGCCCGTCGCCACCGGAGGAGCACCCAGGCCTTGTCTTCCAGGCGGTGTTTTGAGAGCGATCTCCACCACCTCGTCGTTCGCTGCTACATCCACGCACCCTTCGGCGACGCTCCCCCATCGCCCCCCCCCCCCACCCACACCCCGCAGCCGCCGTTACAGAAATACCCACGTGGTAGCACTGTGGCGCCACGCTCCCTCGCCTCTCCGCTTCCCCGCCGAGGGTCCGTTCTCAGAAATCATTGCAACACATTGTACAGCACGCTTGCTGAAGGCGAATCTCCTTGAATATGCCTTTCCACAACGCAGTAGCTACCGCTGCCAGTCTCAGCACCCTTTGTGAGGCCGCTTGCAATATATTCCTTATGAGATGAGATTTCGTCAACTGCTCCTACTCAGCTTTACTACCTTGCTCTACAATGTAGAACTAGGTGAAGTTGGCGCTGAATTCGTAGAGGCGGCTATTCCATACCGATTCTAATTAAAAGAAGCGAATAAATAAAACGAGTGAGAATTCAATGGTTCATTTTGAAGACATACAAACGGTGCTAATGATTGGATGAAAAAGTTCGTTAAGCTCTTTGTTACCGTCAGCATGGAAAACAATGAAAAGAACGCAACCAATTTCATTTCGATCGAATGTCCCGAAAATAGCGATGCAATATATATCCCGCCAAAACAAAAACTTTGGGAATTTCTCAACGCAAAAATATTTCAACAAAAACCCGTTGGGCTGAGAGCAGGTACTACCAGAAGCACACCGAATATAAATATCCAATCAGCGAAGAAAAAGAAGGTTGGTAGAATGACCTTACAGCCCCTAGTATATAAAAGGCCAGGAGAGCTCTGTTTCTATAGATTCCCAGGAGAGCTGTTTCTACTGCACTCTCTCCGCTTTGCCCCTTTTCTCCGAAGACGCATACACCTCCCCGTCGGTTCCAATTCAATTGGACTACACGGACAATGAATGAGCCCCGCGGATCCATTCGTCGCCAAGGACAAAAGAAGGAATCGCGAAACTAAGGCAGACATTACCGGTCCTTTTCGATTTGCAGTCTTCCACGTGTTTTGTTTCTATCCTTTTTGGAATATTTTCTGCTCGTCGAAAAAGAGCTCCCCTATTACATACTCGGTTCTACTTTACGGTGGACCGAAGCGGACGCAACGAGTCATCCCAGTCCAACCCAGGGCTGTGAACCTATCACGTGACCGAGTGCCTCGTGCGGTTCGCTGCGCCCCTCCGTGAAATCATGTGACACGCACAAGGCACTGGACTGGCTTGGATGGCTCGTAGCGGCCGCTTGGGTTCATCGTAAGAGGAAATGGACTATGGTAAAGAGAAGTGAGGGGCTTTAGGTCCGACGTTAGAACAGACGCACGCACGCGCGCACGCGCACACACACAAATGTACGCACGCACGCGCGCACACACACAAACACTCACACAAAACGTGCACCCCAAAAGTTTTTTTTTCTCGCAAATTGCGAAGGAATTACCCTTAGTTTTGATACCACGGTCAGAATTCTCAATTCGAGCTTCAAATTTGCGTTCATTTTTGTTTTCTTTTTTATATATTATTCGACGGAGCGAATGCCATTGCGTTAGATCCCTGTATTTTTTATCCGGTAACTTTTTGTCGCGGGAAATGCTAATGGCATTGGGAAATTCACGTTAGGATCGATATGGTGACCCCTTTGGGCGTGCTTGCGGCTTTCCTTCCTCAGTACTCTTCACTTGTTCTCACACGCTTCGTCCATTTCATTTGCACTGCGGACTTTTATGACA
Source organism: Ixodes ricinus (assembly GCA_037355805.1). Taxonomy (NCBI): domain Eukaryota; kingdom Metazoa; phylum Arthropoda; class Arachnida; order Ixodida; family Ixodidae; genus Ixodes; species Ixodes ricinus. The sequence continues at coordinate 52,527 of JAZHYW010002444.1, read as the reverse complement.
AAGCTATTTACAAAACTAATTTGATGAGGAGTGACTTGTTGCAAGGATACTAGAGTAATATATACAGTATATATATGTAAACATTACCCAATGTATTGTACGCGGGTTCAATCTCATCAACTTAAGGGCATAATGGACCGGAGATAAAATAAATAAAAATATAAGTTGAATTTGCTAGTATTTATACAATCATTTCGTTGACTGCCAATTGACCAAGGATGGTCTTTATAATAATAGCAGACAACGTTTAAATGTTTACTTTCCAAACATGTATCAAAACAATGACAGCTAATTACCATATTTTTGCAAGCGGCATCTTTTAATGAACATGAGATAGAATCATTGAGGCGCTATATGGTTGCTTCGCCATATGTAAACGTTCTAAAACGCGACCTTAAAGGGATACCTCAACGAAATTTGAAATATACCCGTCGTGTTCACAAATAGGTTGCATATGACACATATCCGCAAATGACAATCGCGCGTTTGTATTTTAAGCCCGATGGCTGTATTTTTTCGTTATAAACGGCCCACTCAGACAAGCGCTTGGAGAGTAGCCAGGGGAGAGCACGTGACATCCGGCGCAATCATGACGTAGATTGTCTCGGGATGGAGCAGAGCTGCGGCGAGGCTGACGTCGAGAGGATGTCCTAATTGTTCGAGCCATCGGAGGTACCGAAGCACGCCAGCGATCGGGCCACCGCTACTAACCCAAAAGCTGCTGTTATACGAATTTGTTGAGTGACAAAGGGACAAAAGCGACGTCTGGGGCAAGCGAAGGAGGGTTCCGGTGATTTCTCTTGCGGTGGCCGGAGAGCATGTGGGATGATGTCAGGTTCAAGGGCATGGTATAGTTCTAGGCGATACAGGCATCGTCACTACCTGTTAAGGTCCCTAGACATGCATTACAAACGAAGTTTTAGCGACATCCAGCTAGACGCTCTTTGCTAATCATTTAATTCGTTTTAAAATTTCCTTTCGTGTCATTTTCAACATGAGATTGATTTGTCTGATATGGTCCAGCGCCCTTGAACCCAAAGAGATAAAGAAATAAGCCCGTAAATTTCATTGTAGCATCCCTTTAAAGAGTGGCGCAAATTCGTAACAATTTTAAAGTTTAGTCAAAGGTGAGTTTTAACACGTCTTTGCTTCTGTAGTGTTTGGGGTTGTGCCAGACTCGACGTTGAACTGATCTGGAACGGTTGGTAGGAACACTTTCTTTTTGTTTAGTTAATATAGGGCCGAAGACGATGAGCAGTCTTCGTAGTCTGGTGCCGTTCTGTTGTGAAGTCTTTCCGTTTAGTCTGTCTGATGATCTTGCGCCGTATACTCTTATACCTCGTGCGTAGGTTTACCTCGCGGTGGTGTGAACGGGCGAAATCGTGAAGCACTCCGGCAACCAGACGGGAGAGCAGTATCCGCGGAGCGAGGGTGAGCCCTGAGGTTATTGTCCTGTGTTATGAAACCTGGATATTGCGCGAAACTGATGCAAGCTTGCGCCAAGTTCCGCCGACGACGCGTCACCTGAATCGGGCACCGTAATCCGATGCACTCAAGAGCCGATAGAGTCGAGTGGAGAAATGTTCTCTTGGGAGCCGCTGTATGTTGAGTTGCGTACGTGATCAAAGTACTCCCTCCCCAGAGGGTAGGCGAATGTTTGTCACAGTGCTGTTATCTGCGTTTAGGCTTTCGTCTCGCCGCGGGCGAGCGAGGGATGCGTGTGGAGGGTGAAGGAGGAGATACAATGCCCAGGCGCTGCGGCCAACGGACGTGGCGGCCGGAGTGTGTCTGGATCTTCGGCTGCTGGACATTCGGGCGATGATCTGCAAATGGAGGTGGAGGAGGAGGAGTTCGGCGCGAACACTGTTTGTTTAGGCGGCTCTTCCGGGTGGGGTGGTACAGTTGTAAGAGTGTCTGTTGGGCTGCCATCCAAATAAGCTGGTTGAACGCGGCCCAATGTGACGACCTCAGTACGGCTACGAATTGAAAATTGAGATGTTCTTTGAACCTCGCCTTAACACCTCGTGTGGCCCGTCGCAGGGCGGTTGCAGAGGCTTCCGCACGGCGTCACTTCACAGATAGACATGTTTGCGGGTTGCAGAGTCCGGGCTGATGAAGGACTTGGTATTGGCTGGGGTTTCGGTGGAGTGCAGTGGCACGGATGTGTGTCATGGCCTCCCGGAGCTTGGTCACGTAGTTGGTGGAGTACAGACAGGTGTCGGCTTGCGTGGATTTGAAGTATTCGCCGGGAAGCACTAGCGTTGTCCCGTAGACCAACTCCGCAACCCTGCAACCGAGATCGGATTTGAGGGCTGTCCGAATGCTGAGGGGAACGAGGGAAAGAACTTCCACCCAATCTTGACGTTGATGTTGAGCCTTGAGGTTATTATCCAATGTTATGCAACCTGGATGTTGCGCGAAACTGATACGAGCGTGCGCCAAGTTCCGCCGCCGACGCGGCACCTGAATCGGGTATCGTAATTCGATGCTTTCAGGAGCCGATCGAGTCGAGCGGCGAAATGTTCTCTCGGAAGCCGCTGTATCCTGACGCGTGCCTGACATCACTTCTTTAGTTTACGCCTTTCATTTCCACGTCCCTTTGGTGGGCGCTCGTCGGCCACTATTTTTGCATTGAATATTTTTGAAAATCATTCCTAACTTTTGAATGAGAGCGCGGTGATTTCCGAAATCCTTGCTCACTGTTCTGTACCGCAAGCGCTACGCTTGAGCGGACACTGAGCGCTCGGTGAAGCCAAGCATATATTTCTAGTAAACAACAATTAAAAAAAAATCGGACACCCGGTTTCTTGTGTTCCGAGAAAGCAATGACGTCTGAGATCAAGAAAATTGGAGGTAATTTTTGTGCGATCTAAATTTTGTCTCAAAGGAAAGATAGAATGTGTGCTTCACTAAGGATGTGGGAGATACAGAGACAAACGGCGGTTAGCGGAAGCATATGCGGAGCGCAAGTTCGTCTGCTTCTTTTGCAGGGGTCGTGTTGACGTCAGAGAGACGCCGAGCTCTGATTGGTTCTGAATGAAGGATAGTGGGTAGACCTCAAAGCAGCGCTCATCGGAGTTTGGCATTCTGACGTCACCGCGATCCCTGCAAAAGAAGCAGACAAACTTACTATCCGCATTGCCGACGTATTTCTCACGAGCGTCGTCCGCTGTTCGCCTTAGAGAGCCTACACTCGAGACAGGGAGCCACTGGAACCACGGTGAGCGTTTGCAATTTAGGGGTAGACGCGTCCTGCGCAGATTGGTCGCAATTGCGCATGCGCTGCGTCGTCGCGAAGCCAGGAGGAAAGTGGACAAGGAGGCGGAGACGCTTGAGAACGATCAAATGCTTTTGAGTTCTCCTCGCAGCTCTTACTGCAAACGCGGTCCACAAGCCGCGTGACCTCGTTCGAGCTGTCGCAAACACTCCGCAATCGAGGCACACTATTCTGCTTTATTTTCATGACGCGACACATCCTGATAGGAGCACCCGTGCAGAACGCCACCACTAAAATAAGAACCTTGACGATTGTTTTATCGCATCAGCACAAGTTGACATATGTATACAGGACCATTTCATGGCGGGTCTCAATGTCAATGCTACCCTAAGCATCGCTAAAACCATCTACGCTTACTGACAGCTCAGGGAACGCAGGGAGAGTGCCGATTATGTTACAGAGCGCTTCGCAGGAAACCACATTGCAGCTTTAGCTAATAACAATGACAAAGAACGAATTTCGAGGCAAGGAGGTGTGAGCACCATCAGCTGCACTGATCTCAACTATTCACCACATTCGGCGGGAGTTGATAGGTCGAGGGCTCCACAGTATTTTGTACCCCAGTGGACTTCCGGTAGTGTATATATTTATTCTTAAGAAACGCACAGCGATTGGGTGAGACGTGTTTCCTTCGAAGAAGTTTCTGTAATATGTTTGTAAGAAGATTAGTGCATTGTAGAAAGTAGTACAAATAACAAAAGGATGCGACACCAATGGAAAAGAAGAGGAAAACCGGAAGCGCGCAGGGGTCCGCCGATAGAGGGTGATAGCGAGCTTGTTTGCAAACAAACATCGGTGAATAGGGGGCTGGATGGCGCATTGAGCAGGCAGGTATGAAGCCACCGGAAGTAAGCAGATTGTCCCGGAAGTAAGCGCTCGACAGACTTTCCAACTCTTCCGAGTGCTGGATCAAACAGCGTTCAGGGCGCTGGATTTTTTTCTTGCCATCTCAAGAGAGCCTGGGACGCCATTCGAAGAAAACTTTTTGAGATTCTAGTTGATCTAGTGTGCGTATGTCCCACGTTTAAATTCCTAATTCTCGGGATTTAATTCAGAAGGGGAGTATTAAAACCCAATCAAAGACACAAAAAAGCATGGACCGAAATATCGTCTGAATGCAATAGAAAGCCCAGCAGATGCCCGACTTCCGAGACAAGCATCGAACTTCCGGTGGCTTCACTTGTGCAACGCTCGGAGAACAGTTATGCGCCATCCAGTTTCCTATAGCGGAGATCAGCGATCAACTTCACAAACTTAACATTGAACATCACGTACTTTCGTGGATTCGCTCATTTCTGACTAATCGTTCACAGTTTGTAAATTGTAATAATACCGACTGGTCCAAAGTTTCAGTAACGTCCGGAGTACCTCAGGGATCTGTGCTTGGCCCTGTTCTCTTTCTCATTTACATTAATGATTTACCATTGAATGTCAAATCTTCTATTCGTTTATTTGCAGATGATTGTGTTGTATACCGCGAAATCGTTAACAGTTCTGACATCTTACTTCTTCAAAATGATCTCGATTCCATATCAAGTTGGTGTGACACTTGGCACATGACATTAAATGTTGACAAATGTAAACATATGATAATTTCCTGGCGAATTAACGATCCTCCTTCCTATATCCTTAATAATATGACTTTAGAGCGGGTTGACACTTACAAATATCTGGGTGTTCACCTCACATCTAACCTCTCATGGGAATCGCATATTCACCACGTCATTTACAATGCTAACCGCATGCTTGGCTATCTAAAACGTAATTTTTTCAAGACTCCTTCGACTTTGAAATTCTTTTTTTATAAAACACTAGTCCGGCCAAAGCTTGAGTACGCTTCTGCTGTTTGGGATCCTGACACTGAGAGCCTCGTTGGCGCCTTGGAGGCTGTCCAGAATAGATCTGTGCGCCTCATTCTTTCTAATTACCATCGTACATCAAGCGTAACCTCTATGAAAAAATGCCTATCCTTACCAACTCTTTCTTTACGCCGAAAGTTTTATCGATTAAGTTTATTTCAGAAAATATTTTTGCACAACCCAATCCTTAAGACTGAACTCTTACTGGAGCCATCCTACATATGATCACGCAATGATCACATACATAAAGTCGAAATTCCGCAGTGCCACACTAATACCCACTACAGATCATTCATACCTCGTACGTCTGCTGACTGGAATCACCTTTGCACATCCATCGCCGCAATAGTTAATCCTGTTGATTTTAAAAATGCTGTATCCATACTGATAGGACTTGATTAGTGATTTGAGTGTCCTATTAACTTGTACGTAATAATCCCACCCCCTCTGTAATGCCTTCGGGCCGTGAGGGTACGAATAAATGAAAATGAAATAAAAATGAAATATCCGTCCTGTGTTTTTTTAAGTATCAGAGCTAATAAAATATACAAATGACCGTCGGCGGAGATTCTTTGATTAGAGTTTCTTCTTTGTTTCAAAAGGTCGAACCAGATTTGTCATACAAAATCTGCCTGCAGACATGTTCGAAGCACACATATGCTCAATGAAAACATGCTTCGAGAATTCATGAGGCGTGTCCGGGGAAACATTTTCACGATGCCTACAGGGAACACCGTGTCCTCTTAATGCTGCATGATCAAAGCGACTGTGACTTTAAGCCTGACTCATTGACTATAAAACAAATGTCAAACAAACAGCGAGTAAGCAATATTATACGTGGTAAACTATGAAACAGAAATATTAGGCATTGTTCATTTGAAATAATTTGTGAATGCATCATTAAGCGAATGAAATGTTACTGCACTTACTGCTAGGTATGCTCTCTGTTACGCTGTAACGCTCTTTCTTATCTGCTGTTTTATTTCACGCTTTAACGCGCTAATCAGTCGTCTATTAAGTGCATGTTTTACTGAAAGGAGACGTTTGATTTACATCATCCTACGACGCACGAACCACCAGCAGCTAGAAGACGAGGTCTTTTCCCCAAGCCTCATCACTGGTGTCAAAGCCGTTTATGCTGAGAGAGTTTGGCCTTCCTAAAGAGATTTTGACAGTCTGTCAACCACAGCAGCTTAGTCTGACAACCGGGGAAGACTACTTTGGTCCGTTATTTTGTCACCCTGACTCATAGGAACTCTATGCGATTTCTCAGGAATAAACGAGACAAAGAAGTAACGCCATTTTGTGTTATCGCGAAATACTTTGGTTCTAGCGGGCAACAAGCTCCGCCCATTGGCCAAAGTCTCTCAGTATAAACGGCTCTGACTGGTGGATCTACGCAGTGCCGCCTAGCGTAAGTCATCGTACCTCGGCCAGTGCGTCCTGCAAGATCTCGCCACGAGCGCAACGCTAGCACGTGTCGACGCCGAGACGGACGCGAGTGACCCTTTGCGGAGACTCTGGTGGAGCTTGAGCGTGCTCGCCGCTTTGGGCAGGTCGGGGCTCCGGTAACGATGACATCATGCACAGGCCTTGTCTTCTGGATGGTTTTGCACAGGCCTTGTATCACGTTTCCAAACGAACTAACAAATGACGCAAAGTGGGAGCGAATTTAGTAGACTGTACATTTGGGCAAGTTGGTATGAGTTCATCGTGAAAAACGGCGCGAAAGGGACGAGGACAAAACGGAGGACTACGCAGGACACGCGCTGACTAACAACTGGTTTTTTATTGGAATTTGTAGATGGCACTGTGTTCTCGCAGGCACAGGGCGCACCGTGGAATTTGCCATTTCTTTCTTTTTCGTTTCCCACTCCACGTGCTAACCAAGAGCCAGAAAATGAATCTCACTGTTCGTTTTAGTCAGTGAAGGTTGGCTGAAGCACGAGGGTCTGTTTTTACAGCAGAGCTGTTAAGGGCTAGTTTCCCCAGGATCGTGTACCCTACAAAGAAATGAAGACACCAAACTCTGGACACCTACCGCCATCTATGAGCGACGGCGGCAAGTCACATATCCGGTTGCCGCCGTCGCTCATAATTGGCGGCAGCTTTTTCACTCTGGCTTGCCAACTTGCGGCCGGCCATTACTTTCCACTGTACAGTTCCGCTGGTCTTCCTTCTCCACCGGAGTGGAAAGTCTGAAAGTTTTTATTATGGTTTGCTTCATTCCTCTGCACTTTTGGTCTTAGTGTTCAAACAATACGCGGGTGTTGGAGAACCGCGGTTCGCACCTGCAATCTCGACAGTATATCGTTAAATGCGAGTATACAGTCTACAGTGACCTAGAATGGGGTAGTGATCTCACCACCCTAGCTCGCTTATGCTTCAAGGTGAAGCGGTCTATGCGCAGGCCGATGGGGAGCTGCTGTCGACTCCTCCTGAAGCGTACTGCATCCCGGCTACGCCCGTCCACGTGTGTTTGCATTCGGCTTCGGTGTTGGCGTTGAGTGAGTGACAGCAGTTCACGTGCGCTCGTCTGCGTGCCTTTGCCGTTTCGTCATTTTTATTACTGTTGTTTTACGGTTTTGTTCTTTACTCAAATGCGACAATGCCGACAATGTCGAATGCCGAATGATATTTTTGTCTGCACGTTTGAAGAAGGAAAGTCGGAGTATATTGAAAAGCTTATTAGGTCAACGGCCCCGGAGTTACATTTCACAGTAGAAAAACCAGAGGAGAACATGTTGCAGTTTTTGGACTTGCGCATTCAGGTGAAAAATGGTTTATGTTGGGAATATGGTAAGAAGATGGCTAAACCGGTGCTTCCCAAACAAAGTTGTCACTCTAAAATTGTTAAGGCGGCAGTTGCGAAATCATTAATTGGTAATGCGCTAAAAAGATCATGTACCCATTTCATGAGTCAAGCTTTAAAAGACGATGGGGAAGACTGGAGGGCGCGGGGTATGAGGAAACCTTTCTAAAACGACAACTTTCTACTCAAATCAGAGAAAAGCGGGATGAACCAAGTGTGAGGAACCGGCGAGTTGCTATACCGTATTTTCACGATATTTCCCATAACATAAGAGCGTCGGCGAAAACGTTTGGCGTAGAAACAGTGTTCACGTCCAATTTTAAGTTATGCAAACTTACCCCTTTTGAATCGAAACAGGAAGTTTGCCAGAAGGCACATCGCGAAAAGTCGGTTTCGTGTGAGAATTTTGTGGTTTATGAGATTCCTTTGGAGTGTGGATTTAAATACGTAGGTCAGACGTCGAGATGTGTAAATGATAGACTGACGGAACACAAACGGAATGTGAAAAACAACGCGTCCAATTTCGAGTTAGCAAGGCACCTTCTAGAGTGTAATAATTGTAAAGCCAACTGGTCTGAAACGGAAATAATTCACAAAGAACGTAATGATATGAAACGTGTAGTACAAGAAACAATTCGTATAAAAACGTCTGGCAACTGTATAAGTCAGGCGTCATTGCAGTTTGGGAACGAATGTAAACGATTTCTGCGCTTGTATTTTTTTTATTAGCAGTGTTTATATGTGTATCTTTGGATATGTTCGAGAAAGTCGCAGTGTTTAGCCAATTGTGGTTCGTTGTAGGAGGGCAATGTCGTTCTCAGTTTTGGAGATGGCCCCAAGTTCCGACTGTTAGCAGTGTCTAGTGTTGTTTCTTTGGGCTGATTGAATTGTTAGGGGAAATGCATCTTTGAAGGTCAAACCCTTTCTTTGTGTTCAGTAGTGATTCACCTACGTTCGCCGGGTGGCGGTGGTTATGCTAGAATGTGACCCTTTGTGTGAGTGTTTCGCAGCCGAGGCCAAGGGAGATAAGAGAAGGTTTACCCAAATGTCATTGTCCTCTTGTCAAATAATATTTTTTTTTGAGTGGAGACGGCGTTGGAAGTGTGGTATAAAAGGCGTGCATGAAATAAACTTTGCAGCTGAGTTTGAGACGTTGCCTCCTCTTTTTCTACCTTCTGTTGTGTTCTCTTTCTGCCCCAGTCTCAGGTTTACAATCATGTTCAGCGTATATAATCGCGTTAAACTTTGCATGCATTGGCTCAACGTTTATAAACGAGAGGGCGCAGCGCTCAAATACTCAAATGCGTATATAACCACGTTCCGCACCCACACTCTCTTTCTGACATGGATGGATAAAAACGAACGAAAGGCTCGGCATGCTGCGGCTCAGCGTCTACGCAGACAAGCACCACCAGAGCTTCGCCCCAATCAACATAATTCACCACGTAGAGATGCGGTCAATTTTTTTCTTTTTCAGTTTCCTTTTCTTCTTTTTTTTTTAAATTTCATGTGTATGATAGCAAACAAAGATAATGACAATGAAATGTAATACACCACAGAGTTGAGAGTCAGCGCAGTGTGAGAGTTCTCTCTTTGAGTGTTTAAAATTTATTTTTGTTTTCGTCTGTATCCTTGTGTTGTGAAGTGTTAGTATGAATCACCAACTCGCCCAAGCTCATGTCCTGCTACTCAGACTTGGCGGGCTAGATAATCGGAAAGTAAGGCTCGACTGCAGCGCTGCTAGTTCTCGTGACCGCCACTGAGCCCACGTCGCTGGCGGAGCTGTGAAACTGAGCTTGCTCCAGTAACGTTGCTTTGAGGGAGCTGTGGTTATTCAGCGTTATCCTGTTCATATGGTAGTAATATTTTGTGTATGTGTTAGTCAGATCTTGTCCTGTGTAGTCCTTTTCTGTCCTTGTGCCTTTCGCGCTGTTTTTCACGTCAAGAACTAATTACAATTTACCCTTTCCGAAATTCAGTGCCAACCAATGGCTCGTATAGCAGTTTCAGTGTAGTATTATAAGACCGCGCGCTGGCCAACTAGTCTGCGGGGTGTAGCTAGATGAGGTGCCGTGACCTAAATGCAGGTTCGCCGGGACATCGCTGGATGCGTGAGCTCCGACTCACCTGGCTGCCGTGTGGGTTCCGGGAAACGGCCGGTCATTTCGGAACGGCGACGACGTCAGATCCCGCAGGACGAAGCCAACAACACGTTCATTCTGGTTGTGGTCTCAGCGTGTCGTTGAGCGATCGGCCGGATCGCTCGCCTTTTATTGGTTTTATAACAATGGTAACTGCTACCCAAGCAGTGATCTCACGTGATGTGATGTGACGCATCTTTCTCTTTTACACATTACTATATTACGTTTTGCCATACCAATGGCGGTAATGAACTTGCATTTTATCGGGCACCGTCACTTCCTCAAGTCAAGGGCACGCGAGGAATTGTTCAATGCGAGTTGTTTCTCGATCAATTTCAGTTCGATGGGGACGAAGAACCTGCACTGAGAACAAAGCTCTAACCCACATAGATGCCTCGATAAAATTATAAAATTCTATACACTAAAAGGCTTTAAACCCGATCCTGTGCCGCCCATAGATTGACTGAATCGAAGTTAGAATTGAACGCTTACGTAACTCTTGTGTTGCATTCCTACGTCGCGTCGTACTAACCCCCGAATGTACAGGCCTCGCAAGATCCGCTTAGGAGCATCTTCAACGTCTCCCTTTATCAGTCACTAGAAGGCCGCCATTGGTACGGCACAGATGCCGTTCCACAAATGATGCTAGTAATCAAAGTGGCCGGATTGAATTTCGGAAAGGGTCTATTGAAAACCAATTGGAGCAAATATGATTAAACACCAGAGGGAAAGATTTGTGCGCTCATTAATGAGTGACCATAACAAACGCCCAGGCGACACTTCAAATAACCGCATGGCAATATGAAGAACCGAATCGACAGAAATATTTGTAAACGTGCCTCATGTACGCTATTAGCGACCCTGATATCTCGAAGGAAGAGCTGCGATTGGAAGGTTGCGTTCTCTCGACGACGAAGCTCCTACTGGGTCTGCGTCAACCGCGAAAATCAGCGATAAGAGCCCTCGCAAGATTGAACTGGCGACTGCAGTGCTACCGAAAACGCGGTGGCCAGCGAAGAGTGCAGTCGCAGAAAGGAAAAGCGGTACCGACGCGACAAGAAAAGCAGCGCACACTGTCGTCGTCTGCTACTACGTAACACAGTAAAAAAAAAACAGTACAAGATAAGGGAGGTAAGAGGGGGTTACAAGAGCGGGTTATAACAAAGTGATGGTTCTCGGAAAGAGACCAAAACATACAAAAGACAAATAAAAAAGGTTCCAGAAGCGGGCGAACGATCGGCTGCTAGTCGGCCGAAAGAGCCGAAAACAAAGCCAAAGCAGACGACGCTCGAGGCCCCATAAAATTTGGGCGGGCGTTTCTGTGCGTCTAGCTTCGTGAACATATATGTATATGTATATATACATATACATATATTTGTACATAACGCGTGACACTTTGATTGCGTAGCTTTTTCGGTAGGCAGAACGCGCCTCTATTTTATAGGGGGCGGAGTATAAGGTCCGGGAAATATTGCTTGGGCAGCGTAAACTTAGATAAAGGAGGCACTAAAACATTTTAAGCGGTGAAATCGTCTTTGATTTCTTATGAGAATTTCGAAGTTTTCTGAAGAAAGGAGCTCCGAGTGAATACATCAGAAAGTGGCCTCGGAAATATGCCTGTCAGATTCGAGAACACGGTTATCCTCAGAACACGATAAAACAATATTGCATATTTCAGTGTGTCGTTTGTACCGCCCTTTTCATAGAGCCCATTTTCCGAAAACACTACCTAGAAACGAATTCGAAATTTTGGTATTCTTAAGCAAAACTGCAAAATCAACTTTAAAAAAAGATACGTTTAAACACAGGAATGCATAACATGAGCTATAGAGCTGTGCAATAAGTCCCCCTAAGATTATCGGCACTTCATTCCCCGATTTTGTTTATAGGCACCACCATTTCTTTTCTTAGGGCAGAGCGGACGTAACTTACGATCGTAACGATTTGAAGATTTGGACTTCCTGAATTACAGTCTCATGAATGTCAGGCGATATGGTTTTGATCTATCGCGGGCTGTTTTAAAATTTCTAGAGGAAGAAAAATAGCAGACTGCGATTTTAGATAAAGCGTAAGAAAACATTCCACCATAATTTTAAGCAACCCGGCTGAATTATTTTCGCACTACATCATAGATTACTGACGGGCTCTAGCATAGACTGCAAAATTAGACACGGTTTGAAATGACGTTTCTCGCAAAATTTATTTACTGCGAAAAATAATTCAAGCAGCAGAAAATACATTTAGCTACACTAAACACAACAGCAAGCGAAGTGTAGTTTCCTTAGGCTATTATAAATTATCACAAGGCAGAACAAGACTTGTTTATTATGAAAGGTTAATCGGGAGGGCGTACGAAAACTACAGCCTGTTAGGGCTGTAGGGATAAACGCGCACGAACACCACCGCGCCGCTCGACAATAAACATTTTTTTCACGTCGATACCAAATATTTTTTAACTTTGTTGCGCCATGGCCTTCCTTCTCCGACATTGTGACTTAAACCACTCGAAGCGCAACGGCTCACTTTCTAGGAGGTGTTGCTCTAATTCGGCATTACAGAGAATTGTAAACTTCTTTTTATTTTTTCTTTCTACAACTTTGTCGCCGATTGCTATAATACCGCTGCGCTCTATATCTCAGATTAAAAAAAAAATCGGGAGGGTAGGAACAATATAAAGAAATGAAACTTACGGTCATACCTTAACGTCGGAATGTACGGGGACAGGGACCGAATGAGCGCATTGCAATTAATACGTATTGAAGACTAATATGTTGAGTATTTTTGCGACAGCAAGCTCTCAGGGATTTTAAATATTAAAACTATTACAAAAAGCAAATACATTTGTTGAAAGGGGACGCTCTCTGGTGTCAACTTTCTCTGCTCTGCCTTTTAGCTGACGGCACTTTTCGTTTACGAAAGGTTCCGTTAGCGATTTTTCCTGTTTTGTGCCTGTGACATCAAAGCGTCTCACAGTAACGATCGAACTATATACAATAATTTAGGAGGTTTTACAGCAGCCGGCGCCGGATGCATATTACCATAAACTTTTTTTATCTCATAACAGTCTAACTCTGGCTGATGCTTTTAGACTTTGTATAATTCGTTATCGAGGGGAGAGACTATAGTTCTTTTTACGTTCAATAAAAGTTTATGAATTTTCTGAAGCTTTTCGTTTTAAGTTAAACGAACGGCAGATATAGACATTTCGTACGCGGCCACCGACATCTTGAATGACAGAACTTCCGGTATTAGAAAAAAAAAGTTTTGAATTTGCCATGGCACTGAAAGGTGTTCACGGTTTTATCGAAACTGTCACTCACTATTGCTTAGCCTTTTCAATATATTTTTACTTGTTACAATATTTTTTTGTCCCTCATACAAGTTGCGATTTTATGTGGACGAGTTTAAGAGAAAAAAATCTACGGTACAGTGCGAAAATTATAATCGAACTACTTTTTATTTACTTAACGATGTACGCTTTCTTTAATTGTTATTACCGAATTTAACAGAAAAAAAAACTTTATGGGTGTGCCTGCGGACGATATGGGCTGAAACAGCGACTGGGTACTTTTTGAGCGTTTGCGGTAGCCACAGAGTCTACTATCTTCCAGTTCGTGAAATGTTCCGAAGTATGCGACCTCAACTTGGAAATGCATTCCTAGTGCGGAAAAAAGCTGTTTTAAAAATTGCAGTGACTTTTATTTCCAAAGTCCTATAATGCGTGAAAAGCAGCATTTAATGTGTGATAGTTTAAAACTGTTTGGAAGATATTAAACTTGAGTTTCAGAAAGTGAAGAACCTTTTTCCCGGCAATTTTGACGGGGAAACTGAATTGGTATGTAGGCAACCTGAAATCCTGTCAGTGACGTAAATTTTTCCGATAAATTTAGGGGCGAAACGAAATTGGTGTATAGGTCGTGACGTCAAGTCCCGTGTCAGTAAAGTTTCCGCCACATATAGCGAGGAACGCGAATTGGCGCATAGGCCACGCGACCTGTGGTCACGTGACGTTCAATTTCCCGTTAAATTTAGCGGGGAAACTGATTTGGTATATTGGTCATGCGACTTCATTCTCGCCACCGCCTTCGGCTAGGAAACTTTACCGGTGTATAGGCCACCTCAGGTGGGTCAAGTGACATCAATCGACATCCCCGCTAAATTTAGTGGGAAATTCACGAACGGTCGGACGGACGGATGGGTGAATGGACAGAGTGTTGGGATTGGCGGAAGCGTTAACAAGCGTTTCGTTATCTAAAACTTGCAGGTACGCTAAAGAAGCACAAAGGACTGTTTCAGCTTAGATTGTCCGCAGATAGAACCACACAGCACTGTAGAGCATTCACTGTCGGTGATTGGTTTAGCCGGAGCAAGCAAACGACCAGGGGTGACAAGCACCGGTGAAAACGCATTTATGGCGTTGCGTGATTGACTTCTTAGGGCGTCGGCTCCTGTCGGAATTGAAGTGAAGTGGAGCCTTTCGCAAAGTTGGCCAGTATCACGATAGTATCATGAAAATACATTTTGCGTTTATATTTCTCTATCCGGATACAACATCTCAACTGTATTTGGTATTTGTTCAACGAAATAAATGTTTGACTCTATTCCTGATAGTTAAATTTTTCGAGGAGTTTATTCATTTTAGGAGCAAAGACGTGAAAGCGTACAATTCTCCAGTGAGTACTCGTTTCTTGGTCAACAAATATCCAACAATTAACGAAGATCGTGTTTCTTTTTTGTTCCTCGCATACACCAGCAGGCGCACCAAACCGGAGCCTGAAGGCATCTGAAATGGCTTTTGGACAAAACGTATCTCACTACCTCTATTTCTGAAAGATATATTCCTGTATTTGTATCTTCAAATATTTTAATACGTTACAAATGTATTTAGGATACGTCTCCCGATAGCTTTTTAATGATATATTTCAGTGTCAGTATTTTAAGCATTTACCACGTATCCTAGTGTTTGTAATTCCAAATACCCTTTAGGATATTTTTTACCTCATCGAGTAAGCGCTGAATTTAACGTAGCAGAGTCCTACAACTAATGAGCTCTCAAAACACCGGAGCATCCTGCACTAACATCAGCCGAGCCCTCCACGAACCGTCCAACGACGACGACGCTATCTCCGTCGGGCGGCCTTCCACGCGTCCCATTTGTAGAGGCGCACCGTCAACCGGAAGCGCAAGGAGAGGCTTCCGGTTTCGCGGTTGGCCAATCGGAAACTTTCCCGCGTGTCCCGCTCCTCCCGAGCCAAAATAGCCGGGCGGCCAACTCTTCCGTTCACCACTAAGCTGACAGTGCGGTGGACGCCACGCGCTCTCCTGACCAATCAGCAGCCAGCCTTCTCATCACGTGACCACTCTCTCTGCGCGTCGGTAGGTGCGGGAGCGTGATCCCGTGGGGAAAGATGCACGAGACTGGTCCATCGGACGAGTAGCTTCCTGGGAACTTTCGACTCAGGGCTGAACGAAGTGTAGTTCCGCTAATCAGGAAGCCCCTGGCAGGTGTGGTGTTCGTCGAGTGCGTTGGGGTTTGGGCTGCACCGGTGTTGTCGGAAGCGGCGTTTCCGAGGCTGAGAGAGAGTCAAAAGGACTCGAACGGTGGGTTGTATTATCTGCTGCGCTTTGTTCCCGGAACCGAGGCGGTTCTGGGCGAAGGCTGAGTGTCTAACAAAGCTGTGAGGAAGAGAATTGTTTTTGGGCAAACGGCGGTGTACTTTGTTTCACCTTAATTCCAGGCACAGTGGGTGCTACGAGCTGACACTACCGACCAGAGGGCGCCGACCATCATGGTGTTCGTTATATTTCTATACATGATTTAACATCGCCGAATAAGTCATGAACATGAAGGGCCCAGTGACTGGCGTGTTTTGGCGCTGCTTCATCGACCTCATCATCTGGTAGCGTCGGTTGCGTCTGGACTTAATATAAAACGAAGAATATACCTTTTCTATGCGGGCGCCGCCATATTGAATCCCGAAACTTCCGGAATGCAAAATCGTTTTTTTCTCGCCACACTATCGGAGAAGCTCAGGTTTGAATCGCGAATAACTATCATTCTTGTTTTGCCTTTCTTTATTATTTCACTCCATCGACGTTTCAATGCCTCGCTCTCTTTTTTTTTTTGTTCCGCATGTTTGATTTGTTAATTACGTGGCTGGGGACAAAAGGAAACGAAGTTTTGCAGCAACGAGCATGTACGTAATGTTTCATGCACTTCATGTGTCGCCAAATGCTCCTTGAAAATTGGCACACCCGTAAAGCGAGCTGCAGTTCTGTCCCAGGGTCGATCCCTCTTCAGTGATGGACCTAGGGGCAGATTAAGAATGCGATCACAGTTCAGTGATCGCATTCTTAAAGGGGCCATGGAACGAATTTAGGGCTGGGATAAATGATTTTAAATTTGGACTTTACTAATCGCATATCGTTTAGTTGGCCAAAAGGAAGAGGGTAGAAAGTCAAAAGCCAGCTTTTCGGTACGAACATTTGAAAACATAGCAGACTATTTTGTACCTTCTTTCCTTCGAAAGCTCTCCGCCTTTTCACTATGATACATCCGCGGTTCCCAAAGCGTGTCAGTGGTGCCAACCTGACGTCAGCCGAGCCCAGCTCACGCATTGGACACGAGAACTGCGTCACTCGGACGTATGCGCTTGTCAACAATCAATCCGTCGACGAATATTTGAATTCGCGTTCGTGGCCAATGAGTGCCCAGACGGAACTTATCGCCACTGGCGAATGACAAGTTCTATGGTGTGCATAAAAAGCACGGTGGAAGCTAGGAGTCATCGCACCGGTGCCGAAGAATGTCACGACGACGTGATTTCACAATTCGCATTTGACTTGAGGATTAAAGCTAAGGAGGAAGAAGTAGGAAAATCGTTTCATGACCCCTTTAAACAAATCAGGAGCAAAAAAAAGCGCACCAACACGGCGCATTCCTTGTGACTGATTCATTTAATCGGTGATAGCGCCATCACTTTTGGCGCAATTGATTTGCTACCATTCAGTCGTCGCATCGACGGTGGTCGTTGTTAAAGTAAAATTGAGTATTTAAATTATCGCAAGTACATTGAAAAAACTTATGGTTTCCCATACACCTCATCCCTCATCAAACGATCGTCTTAAAGAATGTCACGTCTAGAAATTCAGCTGCACTTTTGCTCTCGTGTTTACCCAAGTGATCGTACTCTCCCGGAGAAATTCAAGGACTGTTTTAACAAACTTTCGTTCTGAAGCTCATGGTGACCCGTAAGTGGAAACGTGGGTGGTCGATTGTATGCATGCCCTCAGTCTGTTGAACACGTGCAATACATGAAATACTTCGGCTCCAAATTCTTCGCATAAAAATAGTGCCAGCAGGCAACTCAATAAAAACACATTTCATTTTTCTGGCTTAAAGAAAAAGGCGAAGAGTGCGTTCAGTTTTAATTCACCCCCACAAGAAAAAAAAAGTTATGAAAACTTTAATTTTCACTAGAGTATCGTCGTTAGGGTTATGATAAATGCGCACCTCAATCATAACCGGCAAATCTCTTCTTGTTTTTATGGCGGATCTGAATATACACCTTAAGAAAAAAGGGTATCACCTACACCCTTTCGTCCCATATAACGCAGCCCAAAACTTTAGTTCGACGTACAGCGCACTATAGTCGAACGGACAGCCCCAAATTTTACGAGGGGCTTGAGAACGCTGAGATATAACTTATTAAACATCTAAAGTACGTATCAAAGACCACAGAAAGAAAACACTGAGGTTTTGCAGTAACGCCAGGAAAACCCCGATTATTTTTTTTTGTAGTCAGTAAAACGTACATTAGCTATTTTATTAAGTTGCACCACACGGCGTATCAAGCCTCTCGTGAAAGTTAGTACCGTCAGATCGACGCCAGTGCGGTGCACGTCGAACTGAAGATTTGGGGTGTATTAGATGGAACAGAGGGTGCAAGAATACAGCCTGTTTTTAAAGTGTGTAGAATGAGTGAAGGGGCGAGCTCGTAAACGAGCCAGTGTTTCGTATACTCGATCCCCTACGAAAGTTTTGTTATTAAAAAAAAGTAATACAGTCTAGAGCGGCCGTATTGCGCAGTCAAAATCACAATGTTCAACTGATGCGAAATGCCCAAAAAGGCCAACGTTCTTTATATTTATTTACTTCGATAAGGACTTTGAGAGATAAAAACAACAACACAGAAACACGTATATGTATATATACATATAAAGCGCAACACTGCACTACAAACAATCAATTTCGCTCTATTTCTGTTTGGCATCTATTAGGTTCTGATTAAAACATCCGTGGTCTCCGACAACTGAAGAAACGATGGACGTGGCGAGTTGTGAGCTCCTTATTATGGCTGCCAATCAAATTACCGCGTTAGCCGATTAGAACGCAAAGATAAAATCAGGAAACAAAAGGCGTGAAAATGCCTTGCCCTGCATTCTTTGAGCTGTTTATGACTCTAATGTACTATTTAAACAGTGCTCCACTCAAGGAGCCAACAATTGATTTTAGCTGATAGCATTCAGGAGTGAAATGCTAGATCGCGGCCTGATCTCTTTTTGCAATCAATGTTGTACGCGTACGTGATCCAGCCGGGAGAATTGAACGGGCTTAAAGGGACCATGAAATTGATTTTGCGTTGCAATAAACAATCTCAGATTCGAATTTTACTGATCGCGTTTCGCTTAGTGGGCAAAAACAAAACGAATACACGAGGATATAAAACCGAAGACCCGCTTTTGTGTAGAAACATAGTAAAATATAGCGGACTATTTCTTCCCTCCTTTTCTTCGAAAGCTCTCCACCTTTTCACTGCGATGCCTCCGTGGTGCCCAAACACCTCAGCCGAACCCAGCTCACGCATTGCACAAGATTGACTCTATTTCCGCCCCCCCCCCCCCCCCAATTTCACTTCAACGCTTACAACAACAACATTGCACACGAGCACCTCGTCACTCGGACGTATACGCGCTCGTCCACAGTAAATTCGTCGACGAGTACTTCGATTCGCTTGCGTGTCCAATGAGTGCCGTGACGACACTTATTATCACTTGCGAATTGACAAGTTTTTATGCTGCGCTCACAGAGGACGTTGGAAGCTTGGAGTCATCGCATCCGCTGAAATACTACGTTACTACCACGTGATATCTCATTTTCTTTTTGAGCTGAGAAGGAAGGGCGAGGAGAAAGACGTTATACAAATCATTTCACGGTCCCTTCAAGATTAAACCTCCATAATCTGCGACGCGAGGAGCAACGGCAAAATGAATGTTCGTTTTAAATTCTGCAAATCTGCGTTTAACCGCCGACCTACGAAATGTGCCCTAGACGTTTCTGATGGCGCGGTGATACAGCTAAAACGTAAAACACTCTGGAGACACTGTCTGAGGCATCTCGTACGAAGCTCCTCTCACATCGGTATTCGAAAAACTGTCTCTAGACAGTATTAATATGTATGAAGCAAACGTGGTTCTAATATACCTTAGCCTTGTCCTCAGATAATCCTCTCATATGTGTGCAGCCAATACCGTGCCCTTTGTTTTATGAATGTGCAGCCTGAAGGCGGCTTACGCGCACACGGCGCGGCACTGTTAGTGTGAACGACAAATCGCTTGTTTTAAAGCGCAGCTCTTAGGCACCCGTTTCCGGGTTGAGCGCCGTCGCCGTCGCCGTCGGCGTAACCGCGCGTTGCATTATGGGACATTTTCCCGCTAAATTTAGCGGGAAAACTTTTCCGCTAATTTTATCATGGAAATTTCCCCGCTAACTTTAGCGGAGAACTTTTCGCTACATTTCCCGCTAAATTTAGCGGGAATATTTTTCTGCTAAAATTAGCGGGGAAAGGTTCGCTAGATTTAGCGGGAAATATAGCAAAAATATCCCGCCAAATTGGAGGGGAGCAGGAGAGGAACACGAGAGGGTACGGAGTGGAGGAGGGCATCCCTTCGTGCCCTCTCCTTCTCCTCCTCAAGAGCTGCGCTCTAATTCGTCCTTACAGAGAATTGTAAACGTCTTACATTTTCTTGTGTTTTTTTAATTAATCACTTGCTATAAACAACTCGCTATTGTCGCAGGAGGTCATTATTCCAGGAAGTAATCCAAGCGGTCAAGTTTGGTAGTGGTCAATCAACTCTCCGAGCAAAATACGAAAAAGATCCGATTTCGTGTTTGCGCTAACAGTGTTTCGCAGTGAATATTGCTACATACACCCGCGCGCTTACTACAGTGTTAAACATCTGGTGGTTCCATCGAGATAATTACGACTGAAAATTAGCTTATAAAAAGGCTCGCGTAAGATTGAAAAAAAAAACGACAAAAATAACAAGCTGCACTGCAATTTTGAGCACGAAAACGTCATGCCGTGTGTCCGTAAGAAGCCCGCTATATCGAGTCCCAACCCAAGCAGCGCAGTTCCTTGAGCTAAAGTCTTTCGTCTATGCCCCAGAAACTCCAGGTATAACCAAGCTCCCTATTCTTTAGCCAGAGTTTGTGTATTTTGGCCCTAAACTGCCAAACATGTGCTGGAGTTAAGCTTCAACGCCTAGTGGTTGCAGTTCTCACCCGGCTTCTTTGGGCCCCAGTTTCTGGGTGAATTAGACTTCACTTCCGGTTGTTCGGTTCTCACTAGGCAAATTTGGGCCTAAACAGCCGAACAAATGCGAGAATTAGGCTTTACTGCTGGTTGTTCAGTTGATACGTGACATCTTTGACTCATTTCTGGAACTTTGGCAATTCTTTTGTGAGCCAGCAGAGGGCAATTGAAAAGCGAAGAAAAACTCTAAGCTCAGAGTGCCATCTCAAAAGCACAAAACGCCCGTGTTTGTCGTCAGAAAGCGAGAAAGTCACGCGCCATACAGACAGGCAGGAACCTTAGAGCAAAACCTTATTAGGCCCATGTTAGGCTCCTAACATTGCCAGACGTGGGCCAGGTTAGATATTTCTCTGGGGTGCTAGAGTGCTGCGTGGGAATGGAATCCGTGGCTCATTTTCTAATCCTCTTCCTTAACTCGCAGTGTCATAAGCTAGATTTGTGGTATTCGATTGTAGACAGTGAGATGTTAGCCCGCTCTAGAAAGGTGCGTGGTGCCTCCACTGTAGTTAGACAACTTGACTAGCCTATAGTACGGCTGCTAAGCGCCCCAACAAAATACAAAAATATGTTTATCGCAATAAAAAAAAAAAACTTCGAAACGCCGAGCATTCATTCCTCCCCCCTCCCCCCAAATCTAGGGCTAGAGGTCCCAACCAGATGACAAAGTTTCAGAATTAACCGTTATTTTATTAAAGAGTTATACGTGATTTTCTAAAAATTTTCATGGGAAAATGGCGACTGACAGCTTTCGATTGCATGGAGATGAATGGCACCAGTTACCGAAAACTCGCCCCGTTTCCCCATTGAAATGTTTAAAAAAAATCACATAACTTTTGAACAAGATTGCGGTTTTTGTTCACAGCTTTGGCATCTGATTCTGACCCCTTGCTACATTTGGGAGGAAAATGAACGCTCGGCCACCCGTAATTTATTATTGCGATAAAAAGAAATGTATTTTTTTTTGCGGGTTTGGGGGGGGGGGGGATTGGCAGGACGGGCTGTACAACACACGTTCGGCAGTAGTAAATATGACAGAATCGCACACCGAAGTCGCAGTGACAGGCTGCAGTGCTCGTCATTAGAGTAACTAACAACTTAAAAAGCGCAAGCAGTTTCCTTTGTTCTTTAAAAAAAACACTGACTTCCCGATTTTGTTTTTGCCAGGGGATTAAATATGGTGTCAGGAGACTACCTAAGCAATATTTTGCGACAAAGTTACATATATTTTGAATAAAGCAAGAAAACCCAACTGCTCGAAACCAAAACAAAACCATGAGCACGGAGGCTCATGGCCGCGACATGGGGACGATATGGACCGAGGAGAAGAGAGAAATATAGAGGATGAGAGATTGGCCGGGACTCTCGTCGCCACACCCGACAGCGTTTGTTTTTTTGTCCGCTTCTCCAGCCATGCGAGGCACACGAAGACGTTGCGTAAACCATTCGTCGCAGGCTTGTTTCGCACTTATGTCCGTTCCGATCGCTGTTCTGTGCTTGAAGATCGATATGCCGGTACCACAAACGACACTTCCGAAGTAGAGGTCCCACGTCCTTCGCAACGTTGGTTCGTTGTGAGCCGCAACTGTGTTGTTCAGCCCTCTTAAGTTTCCACATTGAGGATGACTCAGCACATGCACTTCTTGTGATCTCTGCAAAATTTGCTCTCAATCAACGTATATGCAGCTTCTTTGAAGCCACAAAAAATGGGCTTCATATTATTTTTTTATTTTTTTAATATTGAATGCGTGCCCTATAGGACCCACGACTTTGGTTATATTTGGTACGTGGTTCTGAACGGATGTGGCTACGGAGAAGAGGATGCGCGCTGCTAAAAGTGGCCAGTTCTCGACCGGCGCTTTTTGGGCGGAAGAAAACCACATTTTGACCCGCGAATTGTGCTTCGGGTAGCTGGGCTCTCATATATCATGTCCAAACAAAAACCTCGGCCAGCAAAATACCCTGTCAGTGTCCCTTTATGTTACAGACACTTTTTCTCGCTCTTCGGCGTTTTTATTGGCGAATGTCGTAACCTCACTGGCTGTGGGGTGATACTAAGACTCAGGCTCTCTGTGACTATAATCACTGACTGCTTAAGCACTGCCGGCCTTATTATGTTCATGAATCTTGCCTTGCAATTCGCTCTATACTTATTGGCTGATTCCCCAATCTCACTAGTTTACGGAGCGGCAATGGGACGCTGTGGTTCGCCACACACTCCGTTTTTTTAAGCTACCGGAGACTATGCGGAGAGCAAGTCGTCTGCCTCTTGCGCAGGGGTTGTGGTGACGTCAGAAATACGCCTAGTTCTGATTGGCTCTGATTGAAGGATAGCGGGTAGACCTCAAAGCAACCTGCCTCGAGGTCTACCCACTATTCTTCATTCAGAACCAATCAGAGCTCGGCGTTCGGACGTCACCAGAACCCTCCAAAAGAAGCAGACAAACTCGCGCTCCGCACAGGCATAATGGGTTTCTTCGTAAATATTGGCGGTATCTGCGCGAGAACAAAAAATAGTATTTTAGCATTGAGCTTATATAAAAAACATTATAGACCCGTGATGTAATATTTCCAGACAACCTTCACGAATGAGTTATGCAGCGGCTGGACATTAGAGCATTTTCAAAATTTTGTGCCATCTGATGCGCCGCCAATTATCTGAGTCCGCCATTGTTCGGGCACATGGTCGGAGCTTGCGCACGGGACTTCGTCGGTGTTCGGTTCGGCGTGAACTCAAGTCAACTCGTCTCGAAAGCGAGTGCTGCGTCAGCTTTCGGCGAGGTCTCGGGTCCAATCACACGCTTTATGCCGAAGAAATGGCGACCGCCAATGTTGCGTAGTGGGGTTTTGTAAAGGGTCTATTACCACAATAGACCCTTCACACAATTTCATCAAAGAGCATTGGCTGTTTTCAATTTCAGGTCCATTTGGAAGTGTGTGATTGAATTCGAGACTACGCTGAAAGCGCATCACTCAGGTCCAATAGGGTGTATGCCCTGGCCGCCATAGCTGTGGGCATCGGTATTCAGAGCATGCGTACACCGAGGTTTTACCGGAATCATTCCGCTGCATTAAATCTGCTGTTCTTGAGAGACGATAAGTTACTTTACCCACAGCTGGCGCTTATGACAAGACCCACATATAAACAAAGTTCAATGTTTTCAAAAACAACGCTTAGCACGCATATGTTCGCTGCTTTGGAACGCGAGGAAAGCACTCGCTTCACTGGCGAGCGCTAAAAACAGCACAATGCAGAAACCTCTTGAGGAAACAGTTTATTACGCGTTCCAATGTTTACAAAAACACCCCATACGTGCTAAATCACAGACCAGCACGGGCACGTTTGTCGCTTGGAAAAAGATGAACTAGTGCCATGAGCACCAAGGATGAAAAGCCACTTCTTGAAATGGCGTGTAGGCCGTTAAAAAAAAGGCTTCCGGACGGTGTCATTGTTAGCATTCATGCATATGAATGCTAACAATGTTCACATCGCTCGCGCCATATGAACATTCGCGTGATGGGCTGTACTTTTACCTGGTATGGGCCGTGATTTCGTAGTCATTTGAACGTTCTTTTAGGTAGGAGATCGAACTATAGGGAGCGCTTTATTGACCTTGTTGTTCACACTGCCCGGTGTTTACTAATACAGCAAAACAAATAATTGAACCTCGCCCAGCACGGTCTGGGAACGAGTGCTTCGCTCTGGCCAGTGCATTGGTCGCATCAGAAGCGGCCTTCGAATTGTCATCTTCGATTTCTCGGACCAAAAATAAGCAAGAAAATACGGTTTGTTGTCCGCACGATTGAAGCGTACCGCTAGAGGCATAACTGTTCGATCTCCTTTCCAATAATTTGTTTCAAAAAAGGGTTTTTGCCGTTTGCCATGTTTAGCGTTCGCCCTTATGACGACAACTTTTGTCGCTTTCAAAAGCAGTGATCATGCGCCTGCTCGGCTTTGCTTTTGCAGGATGCGCTGTTATTGTTTAAAAAGTGACTCCTGTACTTCTACTCGATTTTAGTGTTACGACTGTTTTTAGTGGAGGAACAATCCCTAAATTACGATGTGCAATTTGTTTTTTGTCTTGTGTACTTTGTGTTTTGTTTCGGGCGTCTACGATAAAACCGTAACTACCAGATCGTGGAGATGGCAACCATGGTGATCAGCTGCATTCGCTCAAAGCAGGTGGTTAGGGGGCGCAAGAGTCGAGCGACAGCTAGCGCCCTCTGTCAGCGAGGATATGAAACAATTAGCAGTCTTGGCGGAGTAGCTGTGATAGCGGTGGACGTTTAACGGAATGCCTCCGATCGAGCTATTTTGCAGTTTCAAACCGCTTAATGACATTGACACTTATTTTCGTGACCAAGCTTTAAGAAAGGGGCAAAGGCTTTTAGAAAGCAAACACGTATATGCGAAGAGCAAAAGGTACGGGACGGATGTTTCGGCGAAGTGCGACTCTCAACAAAGGAAACAGATGTACAACCATGATGTTTAACTCGTGAGACTGGGAAGAAAACTTGAAGATAAATGAAAAGAAACAGAAGAAAGGGTCATATACGTGTCTTCCAAGTTTCCTTCCGAGTCTCAGGTTTTCAGCATCATGATTCAAACGCATGAGCTCGTCTGCACGTTGACCATTTTTTCATGCATACATCGCGATCCAGGTGAGTGCTAAACTAAAAGCACCTGACAATAGGTGGTATTTACTGCCGGCAATAGCCGAGCTCGCTCCTGCTGAGCACGTGTTGACGATCTTCCACAACACTTCCAACACGCACATTGCACTCCATCAAGATTGACATCTTTGGGAAACTATACATAAGAACTCATTACCGAGCATGCGCTGCGAGCAATCAACTCAAATATGGCGTCCGGTAAATACCACAGGTGAGCGTTGTTGATTAATTCCCTCAAGACGAAGCATGAATGACTTCTTTATGGAACTAAATCCTCTGTTACAGGAAATTATTTACAGCACGCACGACTGTCGCTAAGGCGCCCTCGGTGACTGCAAGCACGCTGCCGCATTCCACCTCTGCCGCCGTTCCTTGTCCCAAGGTTGGGAATAAACCGGAGCAGGCTCACGGCCGGGGTGCCGTCGTTGTTATGGCAGTCATTGGGTCAGCAGTATCGGTGCGTCTTCGTTTATTTCGAGTGGTCCTTTTTGTCGTTGCTGGGAGACTTTTTTTAACCGTTGTCATTGAACACTACCCGAAAACTGCATACATTTTTAGGTAGAATGCAGGTTTACGGCGTCGCGGATGGCGGGACCTTGACGGAACGGACTGGCCATTGTTTTAAAAGCTGGATTCTAGATGGCGCAAAGTTCGTACCACGGTTCGTAATGCTGTGCGGCAAAACGCTCCATTGGCCTATTTGCAAGAGCAGTTGCGATCAGTAAGATGAGAACTATGGCAGTTTTACTGCTTAGCTTTGCAGATATCAAACATGCGTAGCAAATGTTAGTACATATTAAAATATTATTAATAATATTACTAATTATTTGCATAACAAATGTGATGCTGGGTGGCGTGCACGGCTGTGCAGAAGGGTTAGAACCCGTACGCTTGTGCTCCTGCCAGCCTGCCACCACCACAGTACCGGCTGAAAAGCGAGTTCGCCGCGATAAATAGGAGGTATTCACTCGGCGCCATAATTGACCGCGGTGTTTATGGCGCAGGCTGAAAAGCGAGCCTTCCCTTATCTTCTGATAATAACTACGATATTGGTGGTGTGAAATGCACGTTCCATGAACGTTGTGCAAGCTTATCGTGAGTTCGAGTTGAGCAGAAACAAACTCAGCAATGTCCGCCAGTGAAAGTTCCGGGGTCCATGGCGTTTCAAAATCTCTTCGACGGGCGGCGTCAACCCACATCTTCCTCAACTTGGACTTTATGGGGAACTGGTGAAAACGCACGTCCGGGCTTTTTAGCGGGTTATTTCGGTGACTCACAGCGGAGCAAGGCATTGAAAAACCATGCCAGTCCTTAGAGCTCCTTGAACTTCGGCACCACGACCGGCTTCAGTGAGCAGGGAGTAAATATTGTTTGTGCACAATCGCTGATGAGCACTTACAAACCATGGCCGCTAAAACATAGCATATCAAGCACAAATTGTTCACTGAGAGGGCTGAAAACGAAGCAGAAAAGCACGGCGAAGAAGTGGCAGTACGAGCAACTTTCCTCCTTGAGTAGGAAGATGACGTCAAGCGCAAGGTTGCTTGAGAAGAGCCAACCCGTTGAAGGCCCGCTAATAAGCTGGTGGTAGCATTTTTATTCTCGGTTATAAAGTGCATCGCGGCTTCTCATAGTTTAATATTTTGGTAGTGCGCCTCTTTAGTCCCCATGAATCGATATCAGCCATTTATTTTGGTCCGACTTTTGAACGAAGACAATCTCAATAGAGAGAACGCCCTTGTTTGTTCTCGGATAGTGAGAAAAACACGCGCCATATAGATATACATTTATGATTGCGCCACCCAGAAGGTTTTTACGGAAACGGTCTGTTCATAATTAAAGCGCACACACAATAGTAATGGCAGTAATTGACGAAGTTGCCACTAGATGGACGCAAGTTTTGTGTGAAGAGTCTACTGCATGCCAGACGGGGACAATCCATAGTCACAATTTGTCTCGTTTTGTCCGCGGCATCGATATTGGGCTGACAACCATGCTCAGCCGCGGTTCTTGACCTGGGTTCTGGGTCTCATTGTCTGCCGGAGTCTACTTCCGGCTTCTTCCTCATCCTCTTCCAGGCGCGTACTTCCGGTAGGCGCGCAAGCGTGCATCGTTGGCTAAAGGGGCTGACACCGGAAATAAGGAGTCCAATCCGCTTCCGGTTCGGTCGTTCTCGGTACTCTCGTCTCGCGCGAGATGAGCTCTGGGCTCCTGGGCTGAAGCACAGGCTGTATTGTATCATCGCTGCTTCTCGGAAAACGAACGTTTGTCGTTCATTTCTTCGTTGCGGGTTGTCCCGTGGCGTCTGCAGCGTAGCAGAGAATGCGTACAGTTAAGACAGCGATGCACATGCTGTCTCAAGTATCAGTTCTTATCTGTTTTTATATCTTTATATCATCGTTTGTTTTTATCTGTTCTTATCGTGTCTCAAGTATTAGTAGTGCATTATCAGGCTATCTGTATCAATAAGTAGAAAACAAAATTATATACTTCTCGGGAACATGAATGACAGAACTTAATATATAACAAATCTTTACAGAAAAATGTTTACCTATTGTGGAAGTCCCATGGCCGGAGCCATTTTGAACGAGTGTATTTTTCCAAACATTAATACAATTCTAATATGAAATCAGTTCGCATATGAGCCTTTGTAGATATTTGAACTTGCGTTAAGGTAAATCTGTGAGTTATGACGGCAATCGTGCAGCGTTGGTTTTCGAGGTGATCTGCTGTCGTATCTTGATGCACTGCTTTTTGAATGGACTTTTATAATCTGTTCACCCTTAAGCAGAGCCTGCAGCCAAAGCTACGCACGCAAGCAAGCACGCGCTCCCGGCTTTGAGACATGCACGTTCGGCGCGAGTGCTCGTGCTGCGTTAAAACGCTTCAAAGCAGCGACCTCGAGCTCTCGTGCTAGTGGCGTTGGCTGCAGTGTGTCGCTTAGTAAGAATCGAATGATAATGTGGGCCGTTAAAAAAATTACTGTAGAGCTTAGAAACATTGTTAAACTTCATTCGCCCAACCACAGTTTGTTTGCACTTCTATATTGACGACACATTTGTTACCTTTTTTTATCTCTTAGAAGTAACGGCAGTCACAGATTACGAAATACAGAGCAGAAAAACCTGTGTAGTACAATGTTTGTCCACAGCATGTGAAGCTTTTATTCTGCGGGCTGTCGAACTGCCTGCGAGCAGAGTTTGAATAATCAACTATATTCTTTCTGGTGACAATGTGCCGAAAAACTGAAGGAGGAGAGGAGACGAGAGCATGCAGGGACGTCAGAATTTCCAGCTCAATTTGGTAACACGCTTCCGATGCATGACGCTATTGCGGAAGTCCCATGGCCGGAGCCATTTTGAACGAGTGTATTTTTCAAACATTAATACAATTGCTAATATGAAATCAGTTCGCATATGAGCATTTGTAGATATTTGAACTTGCGTTAAGGTAAATCTGTGAGTTATGACGGCAATCATGCAGCGTTGGTTTTCGAGGTGATCTGCTGTCGTATCTTGATGCACTGCTTTTTGAATGGACTTTTATAATCTGTTCACCCTTAAGCAGAGCCTGCAGCCAAAGCTACGCACGCAAGCAAGCACGCGCTCCCGGCTTTGAGAAATGCACGTTCGGCGCGAGTGCTCGTGCTGCGTTAAAACGCTTCAAAGCAGTGACCTCGAGCTCTCGTGCTAGTGGCGTTGGCTGCAGTGTGTCGCTCAGTAAGAATCGAATGATAATGTGGGCCGTTAAAAAATTACTGTAGAGCTTAGAAACATTATTAAACTTCATTCGTCCAACCACAGTTTGTTTTCACTTCTATATTGACGACACATTTGTTACCTTTTTTATCTCTTAGAAGTAACGGCAGTCACAGATTACGAAATACAGAGCAGAAAAACCTGTGTAGTACAATGTTTGTCCACAGCATGTGAAGCTTTTATTCTGCGGGCTGTCGAACTGCCTGCGAGCAGAGTTTGAATAATCAACTATATTCTTTCTGGTGACAATGTGCCGAAAAACTGAAGGAGGAGAGGAGACGAGAGCATGCAGGGACGTCAGAATTTCCAGCTCAATTTGGTAACACGCTTCCGATGCGTGACGCTATTGCGTAGAGCGCGCGATGTAGTCGCCCTAAGCCCGGTTCACACATTTGCGTTTGACTGCGTTTGACTGCGTTGCGGCAGCGAGACGCCAGGACATCCCTGCTGCTTATATCGCGTGCCAAGAAGATTCCTTGAATTGGATTCCACGCTTCATACGAAGCACAGATGTGCCGGTGACTCACTTTCGGTTCTCGCCGCAACGCAGTCAAACGCACTCAAACGCAAGTGTCTGAACCGGCCTTAAGATTGATTCTCGGCGGTGTCTCGTGCCCGTTGTTGTTCCTCGTGTTTTCACTGGTGTCATCGGTGGTTCGTTGTAGGCTCGGAAGTGTTCTTTTCTGGCCCCTAAATTTTGAATTGGGGTTAGCACTTGACGGGAAGAGAAAACTTTCAGCCTTTCTACTCTGGTGAAGAAGGAAGACCAGCGAAGCTCTACTATGGTGGGAATTAAGTAATGGCCGGCCGCAAGTCGGCAAGCCAGAGTGGAAATACTGGACAGTTACCGCCGTCTATGAGCGACGTCGGCAACCAGACAACCGGCAAGCCGGTTCTCTGGTCGCCGCAATCGCTTATAGATGGCGGTAGCTGTCCAGAGTTTCGTGTCATCATTTGTTTGCTGAAGGACATGATACTGGGGAAACTAGCTCTTAACTGCTCAGCTCTAAAAAAGTGTTTCAAGATCACGTCGTGCCGTGACTGCGCTACCATCAGCGTCAATTTCGTGTTTTTGTTTTGTTTTCTAACAAGACACAAAGAAAGGAGTGGCTGAAGATCACGTCGTCCCTGTGCCTGCGCGAGCATCAGCGTCAATTTTTTGTTTCTCTTCTAATACGATTACAGTTAGTAGTCAGCGCCTGTCCAGTGTATCTCTGTTCTTTGTCCACGTTCCAGTTGCGCTTGTTTGACTACGTACTGCAGGCATTAATGTATTCCCCTCACGTGCTTTTTTTTGGATTGTGTAAATCCTAAGAAAGTTTCGTATGCTGTGTGAGAAACAAAAATTGCTACCAGACACCCTTCAAAAACATATTTAACTGTAGATGTAAACTTATTACATTCCGACTCGTGTATTTGGCTGTATATTGATCATATATACTTCACAAGAGTAATTTTTTCTGCTCTACTCGTTACAACGGACGAAGGTTTCATGATCACATTGTTTTGTTTAAGCTGGGGCTGCGTACATGACTGCCCCGAAGCATTTCTTCCTTCTCTGACGATTCGATAGACGACCGACGTTGTTATTCCTGACGTGTTCATGGCTTCGCGTCCCTTGGCTGAGTTTTGTAAATTAGATTTGGAGGGAACTATTGCGGGCGCCGATAGGAAAATACATAAAAGGATAAATTGAGTTTGTCGACGCAAACATCGTGCCAAATCAATTTGGAGGAAACTGCCTTACTGAGTGGGCCCACCTCGTTGATCTAATAGGCTTGTCGTTGAATTGTAAAGCACGGCCTGACTGTCGCCGAAAGCTCGTTTCTTTTTTATGTATCGACGCACTGGTGACCTTTTTCGGTGTATTGATGTGGCCGACACAAGGTACCGTGGACACCGAACGCTAATAAACGTACAATAAAAACGATTGTGACGTTTCTGAATGAACGAAAGTATTCAGCAAACACGTCGTGAATTAGGTTTCACTCCAGATTGCTCGTAATAGTCGTACGCGAGTACACTTAGTTGGACTTAGACTCAAGAAAGATTTGAGCTGTGAACATGTTTTTTGCCATTTCTGCCAGGAAGTCCGAGTCAAGTATATACCGCAATTTCCGGACCGTAGTCCGCACTCGGTGTGTAGTTCACGGGATTTTAATAATGAGATAGTCCGCGGCCAGTGCACAGCACACACATAATGCACAGTCCACACCCTGTGCATGGCCCGCACGTAAGGCAATCGCACATTCGCTCTGTACATTTCGCACGTAAGACAATTATACTACGTGGCATACCTTAAAAAGTGAGCTGCATTGGCGCATACAAAGCGCTTGTGTCATACAGAAATGATGGTCAACATGATCCGTCATTCAGAAAATTTCTATGCAAACAAATCGTTGTATGTTACACACACGCAGAGAGTCGTACACCGCGTACTTTGCAGATTAAAAGTGTCACCGGACTGTGATCCGGGGAATACGATTACTTAATGGAACCTTGATACTCCAACACATGGGACAGCATTCTCGGCACATGAATTGTCATCCGGGGTTCTCATAAGAGGAAACCTAGTGGTATAATGCGGAATACGTATGGACCTGAATTGACATCAATGAGCGGTTGATTTGCATGAATTGTTGGCATAAGGATAAACAGAAATGGAGATACAATGGACGGACATCTTTTCGGACGATTTAACTGAAGCTTTATCGCGTCCCACAATTACTTCAACTGTACATCTCGTCACGAGCTCACGTGGTACCCTCTATTTAAGCCAAGTATTGAATCTCCTCGTTCTGTGGCGACACACCTCTATATTTATTTTCGGTGGGGCGTTCGTTCTCGAAAGTTCTTTAGATGGATCGGTATTCACAGGGCTGTCACCCTTATAGGGCCATCACCCTTCGTCAAGCTGCATTCATGCAGCTTTTTCTCTGGCCTCCCATTCACCACATGTATCTGTGGTGGAGAATTTAAGTTATTATTATTTTTGTTTGTTTGTGTTTTTATATTTAGAACGAGACTATCAGATTCCCGTCCAAATCTAGTCTCGACATCCTAGTTTAGGTATAAGGTTTAAAAGCGCAAATAGACAGGGACAATAGAAAACACAAACGACAGGGACAAGGCGCTTGTCCCTGTCGTTTGTGTTTTCTATTGTCCCTGTCTATTTGCGCTTTTAAACTTTATACCTACCATGGACCAACTAGCCAAACCAAAGTTTTAATGATCCTATATTATATTGGAAAATTATAATGTCACAATAAGTGGCACGCTTTATATAAAATGTTGGCACAGATCTTTGAACTCCATCATTCTTCTTGTGAACTATTAAAAAAAATATTCAAAATGCCTGTGCTGCCGTGGAATAGACGCCTCCAGCCTTTTTATTTCTGTTTTATATATGTTTGGTCACGTACGCTCTGGGAGGAATACAGTACACTTCTTTTGACGCCTTGTAAGCATACCTTTCGACGATCCATGGAACGACTTTATAAATTTAAATACAAGCTTAACATTTTATAATTAGTGGTTGATAAGAGAAATGATTTCCGCTTACCATATAATATTTTTTTGTGCCACCTCTTTATAAATCGAGGGCCACCGAACCTTAAAAAAATGCCGCGTGATACATTTGGCACGCAGAAAACGAGTCCTCCGTCTCAGCCTGTGAACGAAAGCCAACCATACTAGCCATCCCAGTTAATCTAGCACATTGAACACATCACTCGACTGTTCACTCTGCAGGTTGCATCGACCTACCAGTAGGACACTTGGCCTACTTTCAGTGCTAGATCGGCTGCGAAAATCGTTGAGTACACTGATGTGCATCTTAGGGTGGTAATGAAGTACAGGGAGTGTCCGAGAAAAGAGAACCGTGTTTATCGGCCGGGATAAATAAACTACGCATCATAGAAAGCTCGAACTCCTTGAGAAGGTGAAGCTAGCGGTTAGGATAAAGCGGGAGTATTTGAGAACATGACGTTACCTGGATCGAAAGACAACCGAGCATAAACAAACTTTCTTTATGTGCCGATGTCAACCTAAACATAATATCGTCAAAACAAGAATTGACATTCTGGACGTCTGCAGGATTGATATCCGTAAAAAAAACACTTGTCAGCAAGAAAGTGAATATCGTTTTCTTTCTTGCTGACAAGGTTTGTTGCACTGAAATATATTGTACATGCGCCCACAGTGTAGTTTCTTGTTTGTTTTGAAGATATTAGGCTTTGGTTGATGTCGGCTCATAGAGATATTTAGGTTTTTTCGGTTATATTTTGATCCAGGTAGGGGCCGAAAAGACGGTTTTCTTTTCTCGCGAATTTCTGTATATCCGTGATCGTCGTTGGGTAGCTTTCCTCATAGGCACTTGGCGTGGGGCAAAGCCAGCTTGCCGGTAGATTCCGACTTGCTTCAAATGTTATTGCATCAAACTTCAATGATCTTATTGACGGCCTTCGTGTTATTCACAACTCCAGCAAAACAGAAGGCACCGAGCGGAAAAGCACTTAACTGACCGAAACAGGCCCTTTCTCGATTTCTGCTCGCCTCCCGTGGTTTCCGTGATTGCAAGTTTTCGGCGGATGGCGCGATGACCACCGACGTGAAGCGAGGGAGTTTGAGTTAATTGTGCCCACACAGCCTCCTTTGTACTGACAATGCCTGCCCGATTTATGTCTTCCTCATGATTTGGCGCCGTTGCGCTTGCTTTACATAATCACCGCCAGGGTCGCCGCCTCCCCATTCAATGAAGACGACGCTCCTCCACTGCGCTCTGCTACTATCGCTACGTAAGTGATTTCAATACTTTCGGAACGCATAATTCATAGCGGTTGAGCAGCAGCACGTGTGGCTTCCAAAGTGAATAAATATGGTGGACAGTAGGTATCACCCAATACAAACTGCAAGCCAGACTGACCAGCTGCTATACTTTCACAATGTTAAAACAGTAAAACAGAGAACAGTGACAGCTTTTTGAAGAACAGAATGTGAAGACGAATTGCAACGGCCAGCATTTTCTAGGGTTATAACTTCTGCTAAGTCCTCTAAGCAGTGTGGAAGGTGATAGCTGTACTGGGGCTCCCGTTTCATAGTGACGTACTGTGCCTTTCGTCAGGCACCCGCAACTACCTCAAGACGAGTGAGAGGCAGCTGAGCAGGTCAGCCAACCAATCAGTATCAAAGGATGCCGTGGGAGTGTACATAAGCCGATTCATCTTTGACGACAGAGGGGCTCAAACGCTCGAAGTTTGAGTGAAGCCTCTGGAGGATACTGAGCCTTCACTCAAACGGACAATAAGGAAGGGCAGTCTAGAGACACACTCGTCAATGTTCATCGCCAAAAGGTGCCTAATGCATACTCTTGAGTTGCAGACTGTGTAATTTGTGACTCAGTCTTTTCACAAAATGAGCTGCAGTCACTTTTCACTGCCCCGGCAGTTGCTTTGGGTCTCGGAAAAGGACAGCGAGAGTCTGCTTAACACCCCCCGAAAAAAGCGTGGTTAAATAAAAACCAACTTATTGCCGAAGTGTGACCCACAGCTACCACCCCAAATGCCCCCAACAGCACCGAGAATGTAAGAACGAAAGAGAAAGGCCTCATCCCGTCGTTCACGTCGCTCACGTTTTTTGTCTTGGATGGAGAGGTGTCGAATCCTTGTGGTGATAGTAGGCGACCGGCGAATGGGCAGGAAGTTTCATTTTACAGGATGTTGCTGTAGACCGCTACGGTCCACAGCAAAAAAGAAATTGAAGCAATGACGGGGCCGTAGGGAAATCTGTAACTCATAATGGCATCACCAGTTAGGTGTTCCTTGTATTACTTCTCACATTCTGTAGGGCTTACAGTTGTTCCGGTAAATCTGTTATTACCGCTGTATCACCGTCTTTCAATCGTAATTCGGGAGCTTTTACGGATACTGCTATTAATTTCAATCATGACGCAACTACAATTATAAATGTTCCATTTAGAGGTCTGGAAGACTTTATGCGAAAAACACGCAATTTTTTAACGAATTTGTTTTTTACCTTTGTTTTCTTGAATGGTGCGCACTGCTGCAAAATATGTTTTAAGGGTATGGAACTGTATAATAGTGACAAATTCAATAGGCCTTAACAATATTGGACTGTGCTGGAGTGACTAATTGAAGTGTAATTGTGCCTGTTCAATGCAGACTGATTCGTGTGTTGTTTGATCGTTATTTTCAACCGAATTATTTTTACAGTAGCGAAAGGATTTGTGACCTTGTGAAACTGGGCACGTTGCACAACAGGAGGACGATCCGTAGATCGATGTTTCTGTATGAGATCGTGAATTGTACAATTGATGCACCAGCGCTTCAATGTCGCGTCTACTTGCGCGTTCCTCATGGGTCTTGTAGACTTTACGTTCCTTTGTTTTATTATTCTGCTTTATATGACTCAGCACCCATGACACAAGCTCAATTGACGTATCATCATTTAAATCAGGTTCTTGGGAATGTTAGCCGTATATACTTTTCATGAAGTGTTGACATTTAGATAGTTCGTTGGTATCATTGTTTTGTCCCAACTTTCAGTTTTGTTATCGTGTAAGAACAATTTGACTACTACCTAATATTGATAAGTGCACCACTAAGGAGGTGTCAACCAGTTTGTAAGTCACTAAAAGAAAAAAACTGCCTAGGTTACTTTGAATGCAACCTACGCAGCCGCGTGGGCCCGACGTTAATATATTGTCAACGTTAATCAATGTGGTGGAAGGACAGTAGGTATTCCTTCCATCACGCCCCCGAAGAACACGAAGCCTTTAAAGCTTTCTTACGCCAACTCTCTGCCGAAGGGTTTTAATGTAGAAAATAAAAATCAAGGCTAACCATTTTGAAGCCAATGCCTGCCTGCGTAAACCCGGACCTCGTGCGTTGAGGTGGCACATGTATCATCACTACCTGTTTTTGAGGATCATACTTGTCGATGGTAACGACCCTTATAGGTTGCTTGTGTCACGATTATAGCGCTGGCCTAGCAGATCGAACTCGCTTTTAATACATACGAAAAAAGTCAACGTACATTTACGCTACCGCGTAATGTATATTACAGCGACAGCAGCTCGGTGCTCGCGTAATTCGCTATTATTGTGGCTCCGTTTTAATGTGAAAGCATTAACTGTCCCATGGAGCGCAGCCGGCGTTTTCTCTGACCACGAAAAACGGCTCCTAGTCTCATTGGCTGAGTGTAACGGCATCTAAATGTCCATTGGCTGAGCGAAACGACGCCTAAATGCAAGGCATCAAGCACGCGCGCTCCGAAATAAAACACAAAGAAAAGCACAGCAACGCAGGCGCTTCGTCACGGAAGGCGTGGAGCCGGCGGGATTCGCCGCGCCTGCGCAGTGGGGGAGCCTGATGTCACCACCGGAGCGCCGTCTGCGATAGGGCGACGTGACGCGCTGCTTGTAGGAAGGCGCTGTGGGTAGGAATGCGGAAGCATTCCTGCACGTAAGAAGTCTTAAGTGTCTCTGTTTCTTTTTTGCCGCCTCCTCAACAGAATTCCGATGATTTTCACGCCATTTTTGCTTGCTCTTCCAATTCCGCCCTCCCTGCCTCGATGGTTTCTTTCCTTCAACGAGCTTCCCCAGAGCGTCGTAACATAAATTCGCGCTCTTCGAACCGACTACGGACTTCCGTAGGTTCCAGAAGTTACAAACAACGTTTGCCCGTACCATGTGTGGTCATTGCGAGCGCGCAAAAAACAGGTTCGCGCCAAGTGAAATCTGCGCGCAGACGCTATGCGTATAACAGCGCCCCTGCAAAGGTGTTAAGGCAAATCCGGTTGTTCTTGTATAGTCAGTGACCTCCATTCACTTTAAGTGCGATCGAGGCCGAAGCCACATGTTCGAGGATGGGGCCCTGCACAATGCTTGCACTGCACGAGCGCGCGTGCTTATCAGGGACGCTGAAAGTGCCGAGCTCGCTCTTGTAGTTTCCGCTATTCTCACCGTTAAAGTGAACGACAGGAAGGAGCTTCCGTTGTCCCGACTCTAGCGCGAGCCTGGTACCTTCGACAACGGTGCGGTGTTTCGGGCACATCGAGAGCGAGCGTAGCCAAAGCACGGAGGAAGGCGCGGAGCGCTTGCTAGAGGACGGCCGTTTGAAAGAAACGACCTTCCGTTCTCAGTCTGTCCGTGACTCAATCTGGTGTCGACTACAGCCAACACCTCTGACAAGGTGAGAAACGTGAGAAAGGCAGGGCGTCTACCTGGAACGCCCGACCTCCAGCACGAGCTCATTGCCTTTTGCCATTTTATAGCGTCGCGTGCCTGCTCGAGCATAGCTTCCAATATATATACGGACTTAGCCTGGCAGATCGCCACGAGAAGCGGCCGCCGAAATGGAAAAGGTGGAGCAGGCAGACAACGGATGAGAGGAGAGCCACGTAACTGGCGCCCCGCTGCGGCGAGAAGCCGAAACACTCACTCAAAAAAAAGTAGCATCTTACACCCGTTGGTTCCATATAATGCACTTGAAGGTAAACGTTCGGCAGCCCTCTGCCTGGTTAGGAATAGACATGAAGCGAAAAATGGGGACTCTAGCCAAAGATTTAATAAACATTTACCCGACGTTTCGGGACCAGTTCGGTCCCTTGTTCAAGGGTGAGTTCACGAATTCACGGGTCACTCACCCGTGAACAAGGGACTGAACTGGTCCCGAAACGTCGTGTAAATGTTTATTAAATCTTTGGTTAGAGTCCCTATTTTTCGCTCCATGTAATGCACTCCAAAACTTCAGCTCGACGTACAGCGCACTGACGTTGAACTGACGGTACAAACTTTCACGAGAGGCTCGATAGCCTTGTGATACAACGTAATAAAATATCCCTCTTTTTGAGCGTGCACTTCTCCCGAGCGAACAGGCGCATGTCACGTAGCTCTCCTCTCATCCGTTGTGTGCCGCTCCACCTTTTTGCATTTCAGCGGCCGCTTCTCGTGGCGTTCTGCAAGGCTCTGTCAGTAAATAAGAAGCTATGGCTGTGACTTCAAATTCAATGGTGCGTGTAAAAAAGAAAAAAACATGATGCGAGCTAGCAGTCATCGCGTTCTTGAAACAACACTGTCGACGCTAAACGTGTGACGTGCTCTCGAACTTGTCGTTTAGGCAATCGTGCAATGCAGACCACAAAGACTCTTTTACGTCCCGCACGTCACCAATATCGGAAGAAATCGGAAGATATCAAAGATAGCGAATTGACCAGAAGCCGCGCTCACCCGCGTCGCAAACAGGTTTGCCCTTCCGCGCCCTCAGCCAATCAAAGCGTCGTGCGTACGTCAGAGCCGACTCCAAAAGCAGACTACCTGCACACACCGCTCCTGTCAGATAAGCAGCCTCCCTTAAAAGCGTCACCAACATACGGGTAAAGTCCCCGAACCATTTTCCTTAGACTGGCCCCGAAAAGGTCACCAACTAAAAGCTCTCGAGTGCGCGCGCTTCAATCCTGAATTAATTATTCCTTTAATTTCCCCAAACGAGTCGGGCGTTGTGTACCCCAGAAGTCGGGGAAGCTAAAAAGAAACGAAAGAAAAACTTCGTTAAGAAATCGGTGGAAGACGTTAGAGGACAACCCTGAAGCTTGCGTGCATTTTTAATGGTCACGTGCCAGACCTTCGAAGAAAGAAGTTCGTGACGGCTCTTGGCTATCAAACAATTTTCAAAGGAAAAAAAAAACGCCGCGTGGTTTAGGAAGACAGCAAAAATAAAAGTTGCTAATTATGCACATCAGTTAATTGTTTCGATATTATATGACATAAAAACGGAGAAAAATGTAAGACATATATCACCTTTTTCGTTCCTCTAAAAGTACGACGTCGCAAATTTTTTCTTTCTTTTTGGTTCCGTTTTTCTATTTTCATTTGAGAGATCTTCTTTTTTACCGAACACGGCGTAGCAAATTTCGTTTTGAGAATTTTTACTAAGAAATCTGGAATGACGAGACTCTCACAAAACTTGGCTGTCAGAAGAAATTTGTTTAGGAGTGGTCCCTTCATAGTCACTTACAGCTTAAAGGGGCCCTGCAATCATATTTAAGCGTCTACCTTTTTTGCCGTTTACACATCTCTTGGTGTTCGGGCAAGCCAGCGGGCACGGAGAGAGTGACTAAATATCAGTGCGTCATATTTTAACCGGACGACGCGGAAACCTCCTCCACCTACAGGGGCGACCAGCGGTGCCGAAAGCGCGCGATATGTGACGTCTTTGGTTCTGGGCTTACTACTGGTCAGAGCCGCTAAAAGGTTCTTTTTGGTCGAAATACAAAATATAAGTGGCGCGAACCGTTTCAATTATTTATGAAAGTAAGTTTTGTTCAGTATTTTAGATCAGAAAAGAAACAAACACAGTTTATAATGTACGGAAACAAGAAATTACCTGTCGACACACCCGGCACCAAGCGGTGGAAAAGGCGGCGAATGCTAGAAAGGTGTAGTGGGATCAGCCACTGACGAGCGGCGAGCGTAGAAAGGTCCCGGATGTACGCGCGTTGCGCTGCAGTCGAGGATCCGACCGGTTCCGAGCGTTCCGTAGGCCTTCGGCGAGCAGCTTTGGCTTGCGGTTTGGCCCTTGGCGGCATGGCAGCGCGAATGGTTTCCCGTTCTGAACTGATCTTTACCCCTTGTTTGCTGTCGTTTCTAACCAATAAAGTGTCATGCCGAATTAGTGTTTAATTGCGCAGAAAATGCAGTGCGAACCGTGCTGGCTGCCCGCTTCATCCAGCCTATCCTCTGAACATGCTTTAGTGGCGCCCTCTCGAGCCGTCGACACGGAGTGCGGCAGCCGTGAGCGCTCGCTGAGCTCACTACCCCTCCTATAGTTCACGGCCACTCAAGCAACTAAGGACGTCATGAAGGAGGTCATTTTTTGCATGTTTTTGTAATTTCAATTGCCTATAACTTTTAAAATAAAGCGAAATTCGAGAAAAGAAAAGTTTCATTAAGTTACTACATTCACTGCGCTCAGGTTTGGTGCAAATTAAAAACCAGTATAAAAGTCTTTGCAGGGTCCCTTTAGGGGGAAGAGAGTGTCTTACTTTTTCTATTTTTTTTAATTTATTTTGCTGGATATTTTGCATACTGATATATTTCTCAGTGGTAATTTCAAATGTGCGTTTAGTTTTTATATAGTTGTACTCGATTCTGACTTATCTATAAATTTGTAAATATAATTAAGTCTTGCTTACGGGTCATTGCCGTAAAATTCTTCAGAATATATCAGAAAGTATTAAAAATTTGGCGCTCAGCAAGACGCGTTTTGTGCGGTGATGCTATTGTTGTTGCTTTCAGCGTTATGCGATGATTTTAATTCATTAGGTTTCAAAAAATATACCTTCCATTTTGTGCTAATAGGTAATACATGTTTTTTCCAATATAATATACAGGGTGTTTCACGATAGCTGCACAAATTCGATATTGCGAAAACTACGTCGTCGCAACCAAAAAAGGCTTGTGTCGTTTTGGTCCTGGGCAAGTAGCCTATTGATGAAAATTATTAAAATCCGGAATAATTTGATTGCTAATTATTTTTGCGTAGTTAACTTTCTTAATATTGTGTTTAAGGGCATGGTTCTAATTAGAAAATTGCTCAGCATCATCGAAAATAACTAAATCAACAAATTGCAGAACGATAGAAGGCACGCGAAGCATTTTAAGGCTTTCTGAAAAACCGCACAATTTCGAAGAGTTTTAAGTTTCGGTTTGCAATCGGAGCACTTCTCGGCCTCGACGGCAACGCAACCCGTGGAGAAATAGTGCAACCAGCCTCTGCTGTGTTGCACGGGGATGGCGCAGCAGAGGTTGGTTGCACTATTTCTCCACGGGGTTGGTTGCACTATATTAAAACTAAATGGGTACTTCAAAGTGGCACTGAGAAACTAATCAGTATCGATAGATAAGCCAACTATAAAAATAAAATCACTCATCTACAATTTAAAAAAAAAACGGGCGTCGTTTACACTAGGAACCGGACGTTTCGGCACCGGACGTTTCGGTGCAGATATTTTGGTACACGGACGTTTCTTAGACGGTCGTTTCGGTGCCGAGCATTTTGGTGCACGGGTATTTTGGGCCATCGCTGACAATTTCAAGCTGAACTTTCCTTTTTGAGATGAAATCATATTCCGAAAAGTCCCTCTTATGCTTTTGTTGTGAACGGTAAAACTAGTGTCGCTGCTTGTTTCGCAAAGTTGCAGCTTTAGTATTATGAGTATGTACGGAATAAGAGGACCCACTACTTCACAACATCGTTTTTTATCAAAGATACTAATAAATTTGTTAAATCTATTATTCTCTTTTTGTCTAAGCTAGCTAACTAGCTTGCTGTATTATATCTGTGTTTACTGATCTACTTTTTGTTTTATTGCCACAATCTTGTATAACGCCCAGGGGCCTTCAAAGAAACTAAATTTTGATGATGAAGAGAAAACAAACCTTATCCCATGTAAACGTTTGCCTGAATAAATTTAACTAATTTGATCGATATCTGACAATTTTTTTTGTCTCTGGTTACATAAGTATTAGTTTTTCTTTGAGTCGAGGTGTTGATGCATCGGATATTCGGAAATGACGTTCTTTTGGTTTAGCAAACAGGGACTCTGTGTTTCATTTGACGGTTTCAAATACGACATGCCGCGAGAAAACGCAGGCAAAGTAGGAGCAGAATTGTTGTACGTAAAATTTAGGTTCAATACCACTGCATTTTAAAATTTTTACTTCCTTCATGTTTTCTTAAGCTATGTGTATATGTTGTCGCTTAGGCCGAAAATATTTCGAAACATCTGCACTTCATGAATACACTACTCCGCGAAGCATCCGTATAATTAAAATGACTCGTCGTGTATCCTTAAACAAAGCGAGAACGTTGTTTTGTTAATCTCTTGTGTGAATGATTTCTCCGGTCCTTTGTTTCCGAACTTATTAGGCTAGACATT
This sequence comes from Ixodes ricinus, assembly GCA_037355805.1. Classification (NCBI taxonomy): domain Eukaryota; kingdom Metazoa; phylum Arthropoda; class Arachnida; order Ixodida; family Ixodidae; genus Ixodes; species Ixodes ricinus. Next base: position 10,457 of record JAZHYW010002444.1, on the reverse strand, counting down.
AAAATGCTCAAATTTCTAGATTGGCAGGGAAGCGTTTATTGTGACTCGAATTGACGTTTTACTACGTAAATTAAAAAATAAATTATAAAACTCACAAAATTAGAGCTTGTGATTTGTAATAAAAAAATGAGAGTTTAGAATATTCTTTTTCGTAAAATTTAAAACATATCTAAATTTGCTTGACAAAAGTTAGAAAACGAGTAATATGTTCTCACGCGGGTTCTCGTATTATTAAAACTTTATGCGGCATATATTTCTCACAAAAAAATTAGAAGTGCGAAAATAACTATGTATTTATTAGCCCTCAAACCTTTTATTATTTGATAACTCTCCAAACCAGACAAGCGCGTACAGAAAGGTCAGGTAAGAAAAAAAACCCATAAAATTGAAACGAGTGGGATATGAAATGTTTGAATTGAAATGTTCGGTCCCTTAACGTCACGAACCGAAATGTCCTAGACGCCTTAACATGTTCACCTTGCTTTCTTCCTGACTCGTTTTAAGGCATGCGTACCGTTTTATGTCTCAATATAATTGGCTGAAAATAAACGATCAGATTCTCGTAACATGTAATTCGTTATTTGAATCTGTCAGTAACTAAAAATCTGAAAACGCATTATTTTTTTTAGAACAAAACCTGGTGTTGTTTTACTACGCGCCAGGAAATATTCCGCAGCACTTCCTGTTAAAGTTTATGGAATGACTTAATAATTGGGCTTCATTAAAAAATAGAAACCTTTGTTGAGAGCCAAGCAGCAGGAAAGGGTGTCACGCGGTGCTTTGTTCTTCACATATGCTGTCTGAGCAGGTCCTCCGCAAAGGCCTCAAAAGTTCGTGCGTGAAGCGTGCAACAAATCGCGAAAACAACTTTCCTGGGAGCGCTTAAAGGGCAACTGCAAAAGAAATTTATTTTTAAACAGCCTAATTGGGACAAGCTTGTCACAAAACAATCTTTCCGCGAAACATTTTTTTACAGCAATATTTATTGCGCGAGACTGATTTTAGTTTGCGGCTATTTCGTCCGTTTTAAATCGCGCGCCACAAAGTTGGTAATGCGGAGAGGTTGTGACTCTGAATAAATTACATCCTATGGCATAAATATTGCTAAAAAAAATTGTTTATTCGCGGAAGATTTGTTTTGTGACATGCTTGTCCCAATTAGACTGTTAAAAAAACTTTATTTTGTTTGCAGTTACCCTTTAACACATGACACCGAATAAGACAGAGGGAGGGAGAGGGTGGTTGCTCGCCTGCTCTCGCCCTTTCGCCTGCGTAACCTTCGTTGACTCCAAGGCCACCTTCCTCTCCATAATGAAACCCCCGAGACACCAAACAAATTAAAATAAAAAAGCCGGTCAAGCGCACACCCTGTTTTTTAGAAACTTTTTTAACATAGAAGGGCCGTTAAAAACAAGATACAAGTCTCGGAGCTAGAGAAACGCATCGAGGAAATAAAGGCGCAAATCATTTTGAAATAAAAAGAATGTCCAGAATGAAAAAAAATGTAATAGGGGATTTGAGAAAAAAATGCAGACTGTTAGCTATGAAAATTGTTTAAGTCAGGAATCGTCATCGTTTGGTAGAGGAATAAAATAGTTTCTCCGGATGACTAATATTGTGGAACATAGTGTAGTGAGGTTCATTCTTTCGTGGGCAGATTTGTACGTAGTGTACAAACTGCCCACGAAAGACAATTAATATAATTACTCGTAATAAATTAATTTTTGAAGTAATGTTGCTATCATTTTAATACTTTAATTACAAAGTAATGACGAGAGTTATTTCATTACCTTTGGAAGTACGTTTTTAACCATTACTAATTTTCCTCCCCTTTTTTAATTGCGCCCTCTGTACAAGTCCCCTGTCATGGAATCCTCGAAGAAAGTCTCCGACAGGTTTACAGAAATTAGTGGATCACGAAGATAATGATTCGAGTATCGTAATCCCACAACGGACAGTACAAGATACCCGTACTGAAACAGGCAAACAAATCTGTCACTTTGAAAATTTCAAGTAATCGAAAAAGTAAGGCTTACTTCTTTAAGTAAAAACCTAACAACGTTTCTTTTTAAGTAATCGGGTAATCTAACTGAATTATTTTTAACCAAAAGTGTTTCTAATTGTAATCAACTTTTTTTTTTTAATAATGTTTATACAAGACTGTTTGTTAGTCATGCTTGGGGTTTGGAATCCCCGGTGGCAGAGGACGTTGCTGCGTGCGTTGCTTTTTGCCTCGTTGCAAGAATGTTGTAACCTTTGGAGAGGGTGGAAGATGTATAAATGTTACAACGTAAAATAAAATCAGTAGCTGTGTTTTGAGACGGCGTGTGTTGGCCCGTTTTGTATGTGATGCCGGTCTCCGTTTTCTTTTTTTTTTTTTAGTTATGCTTGTTTACGTTTTTTAACTTTCATCGCTTTCGAAGTTCGCTACACCCGGTATTGTGCAGTGTAAAGCCAGTTCCCAGCATTCCTTTTTTTCTTTTCTAGTTGAGAGGTCGTCTCACAATAAAGTGGATCGCTAATTAATATATTTTTTTTATTATCATTGATTTTCATGTGAAAACTTTCACCCTTATTTAGACACGCGGAGCCACGGAAAGAAGAAAATTAATGTTCGTGTTTACATTCATCTAAAACAGTATCTTATTAACCCCTCCAAAAAAAAGAAAAAAGAAAACACCACTTTGTTTACACAGTGCCCATCTTGTAGCGCACGCAACTAAATGGTGTTCTCAAAATAAGTATTAACAGTATATTTAGAATAGATCATTTGCTGTATTACCCTAAGCATCAAGGAGGATGCAGGGATTAGTGTTCCACGCGCCACACGCGCACGCCTTCCCCGTATAAAATATTCGAAGTAAATAACCAAAATAAAGCGTTGACGAACGCGCGTGCAAGATATAATTTGTTTTAGGTTTTTGCTTTGGAAAATTTACTACTGCTGAGGCCAGCACGTGCGGCGCGTGGAACACCAATCCCTGCATTCTCCTTGATGCTTGGGTAACACAGCAAGAGGTCTATTGATGCGCACAGTAAAAACGTACGCAGTAGTATGTTTGTAGTCGACGTTAAGAGAAACTGCTTGGTAGCGCAATCTGCTGGCTGATTCACAATGTGTTTAGCAGTACTAACCCATTCACTCATCAGTCTCAGGGCGACGTCGCGCAGCTGGCCCGCTAATTCAGCGTCCCAGTTGCCTGGCGCCGCCGCGCTCAGAGCCATCCCCCGTGGCGGTTCTCGCAACTTTCGTGACCACGACCAGGTAAGCGATGTTGCTGACCGTTTCAGAAGAAAGAGAACTATCAAAATTAAGCAGCCACGAATGGACTTGCTTTTTAATCAGTTTACACGGGGTTAACCAACACCACCTACAATTTTCAAAGCATTGGGAACAATGCTTTGAAAATTACCTCACTTGACGTCCTCGCGCTCGGATGGCGCCGACTCCGCACGCCACTCGTGATTTTGTTATTCCATGATCGTAAAAACCCCAAGAACCGTACACTCTAAGAACTTCCCGCGCGTCTACTTACCCGCGAAACACTCAAAGAGTCATTGCTGTGATCTAGGAAATCAGCTCAGGGAATGATGAAGCGGAACATCCGTTTAGACCTAAAGATGAAGTCTGCGCTGTGTCATTACGCAATGCAAGCATGACGCTTTGCATGGCGTTATGCCACAGAGCAGACTTAATTTTGAGGTCTAAACGGATGTTCCGCCTCATAATTCGCTGAGCTCATCTTCAAAGATAGCAGAGATTGGCTCTTTGAGTGTTTTTGCGGGAAAGTGCACGCGCAAGCATTTCTCAGAGTGTAGGAAAAGAAATGGTCTGTGTTCTCGCGGGACGTTAATAATATTTCTCCTTCGAGCGTTTAATTAAGGTATATATAGGTGCGTCTTGCATCAGCTCTATGTCAGTTTATCAAGACATCCACGTTTGAAAAGCAAAAATAATCGCTTTCTTCTTTTGAAAAATCTTGTCAGAACAACTCTTTCGATGGATGTTGAAAAAAAATTGTCATTGTTTCAGCACGAGCGAGGAGTCTATCTCGAGTTTGAGCTCTCCGGAGGGCAATGAAAGCCTCCTGGCTCCATTGCGAAAGAGGCTTATTGCAACGTTTATCATGACGAAGAAGACAACACAAAGTAAACAATGAAGCAGAAACTGGACCCTAAGCAAAACAAAGAAACGTAACGGAAAGAAGAAAAATGTATATTTTTGTAGTTTATTGCGGCAATATTGCGTCTTCCTTTTTTATTTTTTTCTGGTACCCCTACTGTGATTTTTCACAGCCGCTGCAGAGCGACGTTCGCGGAGCCAGCTCGAGAAGCGTCTGTCTCAAGGCGTTTCTCAACGGGGCGCTTCTGCCTTTTCATAAAGCCGCGACTCCACTCGTCCGATCGTGAATCACGCTAAAGTATCTACGCCGCCATAAATTAAAAAAATATCAAGAAATGCAAAAGAATCATTGAAACGTCTGAAACGTGCTTGGCTTCAGATAAAAATAGGGTCATATTAGAAAAATAAATCCGAGATGAAAGGGACGGTACCGACATTTTAACGAACGCCGTTTCATCGAACAAGTGGACATTTTATCGAACGCCGATTTATCGTATGCTGTTTCATCGAATAGCTTGACGCCGTTTTATCAAATTTCTCTTCACGGAAATTCAGAGCACTGTTGTGCTTTTTAGATCTTTTTTGATCTCGCTTCAGAGTGGTTTTAACGCTGCTGTCAAATCTCTAGATATAAAATGACTTCACTAGTCACTTTCTGACCAACAAATTTCTTTACTGAATCATAAAACAGAACAAAATTTGAGCTGGAATGGGACTAAATGTTTTCATGTAAGATAAGCGGCTGTACTTCACCACATAGTTTGTTCGCCTATTTGTTCAATCCTGAAAGGTACTTACAATCGGAAAGGAATATAGCTATTCTTCGTTTCATCTTCCGTCCGAGCGCAGCCAAAGCTACGTGTGGCCGGAGCCAATCACACGGCGGCAATAGGTCACGCGATGTCGCCTGTACTTTTGTATCACTCCTCCTGCGCCGCAGGTCGTCCGCGCCACCCGCGCTCGCCGAGTATTTCGTCTGCCACGGGTGTATCAACGGTATCGTCTGCTACAGGTTTAAAAAGTGCCCTTTCACGTTCTGAAATTGAGTCACAGGGCATGTCAGTATGTAATATGGTCGCTGGCGTCTGTGTCCGAGTTTTCCACCTGTTCGGCATTGCAGCATAGTTTCGAGATGTCAGTACACTTTGCAAGGTTCCCGATGACCTGGCTGTTGATGCTTCCTTGTATTGTCTGTATATACCAGGGCTCGAGGAGCAGTCCTTTGCACCAGCTTCTCTGCGTTCAATGTGATAGGCGGGTAAAGGGGTGCCCTGATTTTGCCACGTATCAGTGAACTGTAGTAGCCCGGACGCTTTTCTTGTTTACAACGCATTCGCGCTTCGACGCGGCCGGACTCTCCTGCCGATCTTGAAAGTAGACATTCATCACGACCTCTCGCACCTGACGCCCAAATGTTCCTTCGCGAAAGGACGTTTTGAAGCGACTCGATGAGGAAAGCAGCGAAGCACATGATTCGGCTATTACGAGAACGAAATAACGCAGAAAACTCCGAGCGCTGCAGCCGTTGCCAGCAGCTGTACGTGTTTCCACCAAACCACATGTATTTACATATATTAATAAAAACATAAACTTCAGATATTTATTTCTTTTAGTTGCAAATTATTCTCAGCAGTACACATCTGGAATATTGTGAAATGTTTACGCACAAAACAGTTATTTAAAAGTAATGACTTTTGCTGACCACTTTGTGGTGCGTAGATTGCTCTTCTCGAAGTTGCGAACCGTACCTCTGCCTTTGGCTGCGCTCGGACGGAAGCTGAAACGAAGTATAGTCTTCGCTGGACCTTTTTAATTTAGCATCTATTTATTTACTTGCGTTTTCATTATATCCTAAGAGCGGTGTCACACTGCTCATTCATAATACAAAGGACATTCTGCAAACACGAGTCACAAGTATATCCGTGGTTCAAATGCCGCGTGCCAAGTATTCCCTTGAACTTATTGCCACGCGGCATTTGAAGCACTCACCTCGCGGTGACTCGCGTTACAATCTGTAAGCCGACACTCGTTGGTATGATGTATAAGCAGTGTGACACCGGCTTAAGAAAATACGTGTTTTCTAAGAACGTAGGTTGAAAAGTCGACATGGTCCATGGTTCTGCTGATTACGAAAAATAAACGAAGAGGGGAAGACACGCCTTATTTTTGTTTCATGCGACATGTAGACATGTCCTTGTTTCAAGGATGGCTTCGATGCTTGAAACAAAATGCGTCTTTTAAGTACGAGGATACATCCTTGAAGGGACGTACCTTCGTCACTGCACCGATGATCGCAGGTTTTATAAATTTCCAAGGTGTTGTTCCAGTCTATTATTGGCCACATTAACAGCGCAAGTCATCAATTACTATAAAAAATATAAAGTGCAGGTGTAGCGGAGGTCTGCTGTCCTTCCGGTGTTAAGAGTTTCGGAGAGTGGCCCTCCAAAACCGCTAATCTGGCCACGTGCTATACGCCGTCAGCCGATTGGCTCACGGGGGTCGCAGCTTTCACGCTTGGCGAAAGTATTCGCAACTCCAATGCCCTAGAGATGGCGCGGTTGTGGTCCCAAGACGCCGACGGTGACGGGCAGAAATTCTCCAGGATTTTTCGTTCGCAGGCTTCGCTGACGCTGGTCAGAGCGTTAAAATGTATTCATTATTTTTTTTACACGTACCAAGCAGTCAGGGAAGGAGTATTACATGGGGCGACGGAGAGGTTGTTGAGCGTTAAGAAAATGCACGTGGATTTTCAGAACTTGCGAAGCGGAACGCAACAATTACAATTCGGACGCGCTCATCCTTTCATCGTCAAAACTGCACGATGCACAAACACGCCGACCAGAAGCACGCAGTCAGTGTGGCACCATGGCCGATAGTCCCCATCACCGTATCCGCCGCCCTTCTTGCGGTCCTTCGTTCGCCCGTGCAAGGGCGAGCGGCGGGCTGAAGTTGCGAATAGTTACACATAGTGTACAGAAACGTGCGGTTGACGTCACTCCGTTGAGATGGTACTGCTGTAGCTACAGCACATGCGCAGGCGCTTCATGTCGCCCGAATCTCGCTTCAGCGCGCACGTAGTGCCAAAGGCTAGTGTGAGCGAACGCGAACATGTTTGTGAAACCCTCGTCTTCAGTCACTTAGTTCTCATATGCGGTATGGGCGAGCAAAAAATACATTAACAACCTCTAACGAGTTAAATGACAGTGAAGAGGCACGAAAGAAGGATCGACAGCCGTGAATAAACCGTAAACACATTTCCAGTTGCCTGGCTCAGCTCGGGCAAAGCAGCATTTTCCCAAATACCGGAAGTTGCACGATGCAAGGTGGCAACGACCACACTCAAAAGGAGTTTCAACTATCGCTAGCTGCACGCTGCCATCTTCGTCCGCCGGGCTGTAGAAAACAATCGGAGCGTGGGCGGCAAAGAAAGAAGTACGTGTGCGAAATGATAGACGCCGGGCCCTAGCTCACAGTCCAGTGACTTAGCATTTTTCAGCCGTAGGATAAGTGTTGAAAAAGTATATAGGCCACACAAGAGCCATAAAATACGCTTCGCTTCGGAGTAACGGCATTTAAGTCATCTTGGGTCATAAAATCATTGCTGCGAATCATCCGAAGCTTTATTTTTGAATCGCAGGAAATTGTTACCTGTCACCGAGAAATGTTAGAACAATCCGCGACAGAGCAAATCTCTCGAGCTTGCAAACACTGGTAGAGGAAGTAGCATTTTCGAATCGCAGCGGCAGTCGCACTGCTCATACGTTTCCCAAAAGACACGGTGTTTACTGCAAGCACGGTGAAACGATTGCAAGCGAACACATTTCATGTCTATTCGAAGCGTGTTTTCTTCATACGTATATAATATGTCAGCAGACAGTTTTTGCATGAGCAATGAGGCCATCACATAAGAAACCTAAGGCAGTGTCTGCGGACCGCCTTTCGTACGACGTATTCGCCGTGTGACTGCTGCTAAATGATCTCAAACTCTGCCCGCTCGGCACTAAGCACCAAGATGGCGGCGCTCACGCGAAAATATGGGCTTAAACTACAGTGTACTTAAACTGCGCTTAAATAAAATAAGCGCGGTATATTTAGTGGCTCTAGCAAGGCCTTAATGAAACGCGCTGACAACTGCCAGACTGACGCCAAAAACATGGATGGATGAATTCTAATGGCTGCACCCTAAAAACGGGCGGTACCTTTCGCCACATAACCTAGCAAGCGAAAGTATGATACATCACCTCGTCCTTATAAGCTATTTTGCTCCCCTCTGCATTTTTAGAACTATCACCAGGCAGTGTGGAATTATCTTTCCACGGTGGTCAGACTAGCTTTTGAAACGTGCCCAGGTAGCGCAGTATTTTGGGCCAAAATTATATTTCTGTCTGAAAAGTTAGGGTCTTAAAAAGTGCGGAGAAACCAAGGTAGAGCTATACTTGACCTTCTTTGGCCAGTATTTGTTTATCTTGGCCTTAATTCGCCAAACAAGTGCCAAAGTCAGGCCTCACAGCTGATAATTTGACCGTCATCTTGCATTTTTGGGCCTAAATTAGCAAAGTGCCAGATTTAGGTTCGGTCTTCGGTTCGTACATGTCATTTGTGGCTAAAGTCCGGCACTTTGGCAGTCATATGGCGAGGCAAAAGATAGCCATAAAAATGGCAAAGAAAAAGTCCTCTCTGGCACCAACAAACGCCCTTCAGCAAATCTGTACAAGACCAAAGTTAGCTTCCTACGATTGCCAAGTTTATTCCAAGTGAGGCGTTTTTCTAGCGTGCTATCTGGCTCACTGATTGCAAACGCCTATAATCCACACCTGTTGCGGTGACAGTGTTGACAGCAGCATGTAGGGCGATTTAGACGGGAAGCGTACACGCAGCAAGGGGCAAAAAAACGAAGGAGGTTAAAGGGAGAAATGAAAATGGCAGAACGCTCTCTGTGGAATCCCGAGCGGATCCTGCCGTGTTCCAACCGGTGACAAATGTCGTCCCTTGGTGCGCCATCGACCGGAAACGCGACATGGAAATGCGATTAAGCAACTTGGTCCCGAGAGTGGACGAGAAGCAGAGGATGGGGGCAGGAGAGGGAAAAGGGCGAGTAAAGGTTGCGAACTACGGCGGAGGAAGCTCCGAAACAAAGACAAGAACAGAAATGGCGGAAAGACGTAGGAGACTTTAGGGAAGAAAGACGAGAACCGGTGAAAGGGCAAAGCCTTAGATCCAGCTCGGAATGCGATGAAGGTTACGAAGAGGGTAGGCTCAGCTTCTGCTGGCGGCGCGGGAGGGTGGGAAACGTTAAGCTTAGCTTTTACCGGAAACTGGGGAGGGAGGGAAAGGTTAGGCTTAGCTTCTGACGGCAGCGGGTGAGGTTAGAGAAAACAGAGACACGTCGGGGAAAGAAGGGTTTCATCGAATATAGTGTTGTTCTGGTCCGAGGAGAAAGGGAAGGAACAAAGGTGCAACATTTGAGGGTAAGGGTTGTAGATTGGAACGAGAGAAAAGAGGAGGGAGAAAGGAAACAGGATAATGAGCCCCCTCGGTCGGTTCTAGGGGTAGGAAAATACAGGATCCCCTTCTGTGTACTCATGTACCTCAGTTGTTGATTTTGCGTTGCAAACTCCAAACAGTCTCGAGTCTTATGATTATCGTATGCAACCAGTTTTCTTCGATTTTGCCTAGCTCAGAGGTCTTTGGATCTCGGAAAGATTAGGGCAAGCATGATCCTCGCATGGTTTTTTGATGGCACCAGCATCAGCTGCAAAAACAAAGTAGAAGGACAACTATACACCAACGCGGTCTTTACAAACAAGCCCACGTTTGCCCACACCAGGTGCGGCCCTGCGGTGCGCAGAAACCGAATTCGGGAGGAGTGAAGCGTCTGCGCATGCGCAGCACCCACAGCAGCGCCACCACGGTGGCGTGACGTCAGTGAGCTAAGCTGGTCTATCCTCCCTGAACTTCAACAGCAGCCAGCGCTACGATCCGATGGATCGGCGTCAACGGCGCATCGTCACGGCGCTCTTTGCCTAGTGGGTATGCTAGCTATCACCGGCTAACCTGAACAGGATCGTGGTCCCTTCATTGTGTCTGAGTGGTCTATTTACCTATAGGGAACACACAAACTCGATGAGCGCCAGGATGGTGGACTTTTGACGCCGTTTCATTGGATCCATCGGATCATGTAACGATCGGCCTCGGTCCGACTTAAAGTGCAGCAAATTATAACGGACAGTTCGACACGAGAAATTAAAGATAACCTTCAGTACTGTTTCTTCTGGTGGATTAGTTGAGCCGTCAGATATCGTAAATTACGTCGAGCCACCGCGTGATACTTGGT